>JBCAUG010726878.1:0-12221 GCA_038406175.1 Haplosyllis leylae
AAAAACACAGGGAAAATTTCTGCAACACAGGGAAAACACAGGGAATTTCATGTCGGCAAGAACGTGGCCACCCTGTTGCACCCCGGCCAGTCAAGATTCCCAGTAAGATCTCCCAAAAGCGATAATAATATTTCATTAATCATCGTCTTTCAGAATGACAAGCGCCATCTGGTGTTAGAGAGCATCGCCGACGAGCGTCAGAAAATGTTGAATCAATATATTGATGATCTGGATCGCAAGGGAGTTCCACCCCCGCCAACTGCATCAGAACCCACTCGTAGAAGCACTAAATAACTTTTGAGTCATTTCCATGTTTGCACTCGTCAAATTACATGTTAGAAGAAAGTCACCACTGCACAATTGAATATACGCGATTCCTTACGTTGGTTGTGAACTGTCCAGCATTTTGAAGAATCTACAGGTACTTTTAATTTGTTTAATCTTTTTATCTTCACTTATTAGTGTGTAATAAGGTGCTTCTTATGACAATTTTTTATTTGAAATACATAACCAGGAAAATTTGGAAGTTCCGTAGCAATTATGTAGGTGTATAGTATACATGCTGTGATCGTCTTTGTTGATTGGCTCAAATTTGGGTAGGGATTGTGTACTTTTTTATGTTGGCGAGAAATTGTTATCGTAAAATGAGTAATAGTATCGCAAGATTTACAGTGGTTGTAAAACTGTGACAGATTATGCCTTTGATTTGAATAAATCGTTTTAATAGTCATTCATGTTTTGTCCTGTAATTCTTCAAAAATCACTCGTCTTCTTAAATGTAATTACCTTTTTTCAACAGTGCACCGGCAAATTTGTTTTCAAATACTACCCCTGCCCCCTCTTTTTCCCAGGATGTTTGATTATGTGTTCAAATGCCCCGGAGAGGTGTTTGAATGCGAGCACCTAAGTACGCCACATGGAGACTGCAAAAGTGTTTTGATACCAAAATTATGGGATAATAAGCCATTTAGCGCTACATTTTCTTCCATAAACGGTAATTTATTTAACAGTACCAAAGTTATCGACAGACACTAAAAATTTACTGTTTGATGAAAACACGGAACACGTCTGATAGGTGTCGGTTCCCTGGCAAGTCTTTCGCCACATCAGTTTTCATCTCACATTTTGTTTTTGTCACAACGTGTGTGTGAAAAGTGGATAAAAAGTTTGTGGATTTCCTTTTAGTTAGAATTGTAGTTATCCCTTGAGGGGTTATCCAGAAGTCGTTTAAAATACCTGCCGGGTGTTTGAAATAAAACTTTGTGATGGGAAACATTTCTGGGAGGTGCTATTTTGATTTCAAACACCCGAGTGTTAGCGAGTTATACGACAGACACGCGATACGGAGGGATTAGATTTCAAACACCTCAATACGACGGGGCTTCTGAAAGCTTTACACCAGTTTTACATCATGTATTATCCACCTGTCGGCGAATCGTTTCAACATAAAACTTTATTAATACCGCCGTCTCAAAAGTGTCCAGTACTGGAAATTATCGACATGTCTTTTGAATACACAAACAATAGTTTGTCTACATACAAATTTATTAATGCGCTTAACAATGTCCATTTGGTTGGGAATTACCAATTGGGTGTTTCAAAATTATATAACAATAGGAAGATTATGTTTGGGTCAAAAACTCCCAGCTCTGCATCGACAATCACAGCAGATTTATCTCGCATATACACGGTCAATATGCGAAATACTCGTTTGCGTGTTACACATCTTCACGAATAATCGTCTTTTGTTTTCTTCCTTTCCCAATTAAGTCAATGTCAGGTTAAGCTTTGCCCGCTTTCTTCATTGCCTAAAAATGAATGAACATTTTATTTCTAACCCGAAGAGGTCAAGGTGGAGAAGGATCCAAGCATCAATGACCAAGTAAAGTTCAGTTCTTACCTCCAATATAGTTGTACCCATTTGGGCAGGAGACATTGTCACCTCTACACCTGCATCCGTGAGCGCTTGTATTTTCTCTGTGGCTCCACCTTTTCCACCTGCAATAATGGCTCCAGCGTGGCCCATTCGCCTGCCGGGAGGAGCTGTTAATCCGGCTATAAATGAGGCCACTGGCTTCTTATTTGGTCCCTACAGCAAAAAAAAAAAGTTATCAATTGCAGACCTTTCCTGGGAAGAAAATTTACATCGAATAACATTTTGGTGCAAGTTACTTACAGAATTATGTTCTGTTAGGTATTCTGCTGCCCTTTCTTCTGCTTGACCTCCAATTTCGCCTATTAACACTATCCCTGGAAACACAGTTTGCATAGTATGTGATTACTAAAATAAAGTCTTGCCAAAAGGTGTAATTGAACAGTCATACTAGTTTTGCATTTCAAAGAAAGTACCTTCCGTATCTGGATCGGCTAAAAACACTTCTAAGCAGTCAATAAAGTTCGTTCCATTGAAAGGATCCCCTCCTATACCGACACAAAGTGTCTGTCCAAGACCAACTAATGTCGTTTGATGAACAGCTTCATAGGTCAGTGTACCAGACCGTGAAACAATACCTTTCAAAATGGAACATAAATATTCACAGACACTAAATCGATGGACAAGACAAAAAGTGACTCAAAATTATTTACTGGCCTTAAAACAAAACGAGTGTGACTTGCATTTACCTATTTTGCCTTTCTTATGAATATGGCCCGGCATGATTCCTATTTTACATTCACCTGGCTGCAAGCAAACAACAGACATAAAAACTGGTACATTCTAGGTACTTTTGTTACTTGTAACAGCAGACTGAATGTCCACGTGCTTGCTGATTCTACATGCAAGAGACACTTACCCGAATGATTCCCGGACAGTTTGGTCCTATAATCCTCGTTTTATTTTGTCTAAGTAACTTGTGTTTCACTTTGACCATATCGTGTTGTGGGATCCCCTCTGTGATGACAACTGCAAGTGGTACCTAAAAAAAATTAGGATCTGTCACTTTATGGTCAATCAGCTTTTTTTTTTTTTTTTTTGCTTACTTTAGTCTTTTTGTTTCTTCATTTCAATGAATTTTCAGATATTTTGGAGAAATATTTCAAACCTCTGCATCAATGGCCTCCGAGATAGCCTTTGCTGCTGCTTGCGGTGGTACATAAATTACTGATGCGTCTGCTCCCGTTTTTTCTCGGGCCTAGAAATAAAATAAGAAAGTATTGATAATAATAAAATTTTACTCTTTGTATTGGCCCCATTCGATCTTATAGCATTTCTGCTCAGATTAATTCCTGACAAATTTCGTTTCGTGGGGGCAATACCTCTTTAACGGTGTCAAATACGGGTAATCCCAGGTGAGTCTTTCCTCCTTTACTAGGTGAAACTCCACCAACCATGTTCGTTCCATAGTCAATGGCCTGTTGACTATGAAATGTTCCCTGTTTTCCTGTAAAACCCTGGCATATGACTTTGGTTGATTTGTTGATACTTAAGTTCGGCCTCGTTGCAGTGTAACATGTTCTTACTCCACTAGGACTACCTGCAATGAAGAAATCCATACTCTTGCGAGAGACCGCTTCGAATGCAATTGTTGTTTTCCAGACGTAAATGTTTTACTAGGACCAGGTTTTGCTTGGAAATGTCCAACCGAATCAAAAAACCCGAACAATTCATATTTAAGCTGCTGTTACAACTGTTTATTCTTTGCAATAATATTTGTTGGTCTGGATCTACAGTGTTACCGCTCTCTTACGTTTTTCGGGAAGATAATGTTTTCAGTTGTATATACATGTCTGTTCACAAGAGGGCACGACATCATGCAATGCTGTATCGTGGTATAGGCTCCAGCCCTCCCCCCCCCCCCAAATCGTATCATCACAGGATAAAATGTCGCTGCCGTGTCCCCACTGCATCTTGGGATAAGCCCCCTCCCTTCCCATTACATCATGGAATTGGGAAAATCGGGACGAAAAGTGTTGGTAGGAGTCAAAAAGGTAAGAATTTGGCCCAAAGTAGGAACAAGTAGGAGACTTTCCGCCCTGTAAATTTATTTTCATGGTATACCTGCAGGCCTCTTTAATTGAATAAAACAGGTGAAATCACCCACACAAGTCTTCAACTGACTAAGGTAGTAAATTAATAAATTAATTTCTACACCATCAGGTTGGGCCCTTTTGTCCAGTGGTATATCCTCTTCTCTTTGGAATGGTCTGTCCAGGGCTTGAATCTTAGCTAAGTAAGGAGCGGGGGTGGGGGAGGGTTCGCGAAATGTTCCTAGAGTCTTTGGACCACTTGTTGGACACAAGTTGATATTTTCACTAATAATACAACAAATTTGACCTGACTTAAACTTCTTCTATGCTGTATCTATGGAGCCTTTTAATAGTTAATAAAAGGTGGTACTTACCAGTAAAATCTTCAAATAATAACAGAGTAATAATGGCTGCCGAACTGAACTCAAAATCAAGCCAAATTATTGGATAAGGGTGACTGATTGTTAGATATTT
Organism: Haplosyllis leylae; assembly: GCA_038406175.1. Taxonomy (NCBI): domain Eukaryota; kingdom Metazoa; phylum Annelida; class Polychaeta; order Phyllodocida; family Syllidae; genus Haplosyllis; species Haplosyllis leylae. The sequence continues at coordinate 4,441 of JBCAUG010726878.1, forward strand.
TGGGACCAATTATTGGACACTGAAGTATAAGTAAAAATTATAAATATTTCTTCTCAATTTTTAACAGAGGTTTGCAAATACTCATGTAGTTTGATTTGTTCCTAGTGTTTTCAACTCAAATGTTCAAATTGTCAATATATTAGGGGAATGCCAAAGTAACTTTTTGGTTCTGTAAAATCAGTAGCTTTGCTTTCCTGCTGTTTCCAGACACAATAGTAGGAATTTTACAGTTGTAAAATCATTAAATATTACCCTTTTACATACATTTAAAAAATTCATAGCTAAAAACTATTTGATTGATGTTGTCCAATAATAGGGCTGTGTCCAAGAATTGGGCAAATATTTTGATGACTTAACTTACAATTACATCATCCATAATTTTTGGAGCTTCTTCAATCTAATTAGTAGCCTGGCATCTGAACAACTTGTTTCTTTTGTGTTTTTCTTTTTACATGTTTTATTTATTACACATATGTCAGTCTTTGATTTCAAAGTGAAGGCAAACTTTACCTTAGGTAGCCGTGTTTGGGACAATATTTACTGGTGATAGCAATGTCACAGTGTCTTCAAATTGTACATATGGTAACAGTAATATTGTCACAGTGCAAATTGTACATATATATATATATATATATATATATATAGTAACTGTAATAATATGAAAAAATATTGATATAATCAAAAGAAACATTTGTCTATCACCACATGTCCAATGATCGGGCCTGTCCAACAACTGGTCCGAAGACTTTAGCTCATTTGGTTCCCGTCACCACCACTAAACCATTCCTGATTAGGGAGCAAATAAGGATTCTGGATGGTAACACTTGGACTGTGACTATTCCAAACACAACCAGAAACTGAAAATTCCGTATTCGCGACTTACTAGCCATGCCCCTGTGAACTCCCCAATCTCCCTCCCGGTACTTTACCGGTGCTATCGTCTGAAAAGGTCACTCATGGTCAAGCCACTGAATGTAAAAAATATTTAAACCATTTCCACGTCAAGGTCTTACGTTGTATTTCTGTATTGTGTATATTATTGCTGTTTTACTGACCGTTGAAGTGACAGCAAACGCTTTGGTATCAACTGTAAAACAATAAACTTACAGCAAAAAAACCTCACTACTCGGCCGACGGCAGCCATGATGGAAAAGAATATCGCAATTAAAATGTCAAACGAGCCACTTCTAAATATGAAACGAAAAGCAGTCTGTGTTCTATGTTTGGCATCAAGATATGTTGTCAATAAATATCATGAGACTTTCAGCCAACCAAAATGGGTATAACACCTCAATATATGCCTCAGACTTCAACACCTCAAAACATCAATTTTCCCTATTATCACCCACTTTGAATTTGGTTGCCAAGGGAAACCAGGGAAGCACTTCCATGTGCAACCCTATACACACCACTATGCACCTCTACATGCACCTCTATATGCATCCCTACATGCACCCCTATGTACACCTTTACATGCATCCCTGCACACCTCTATGCACATCCCTACATTCATTCCTACATGCACCTTTATGTGCACCTCACAGCCCTGTGTGCACCTCTGTGAACACTCCTACATGCACTCTATGCACACACTTATGCCCACCTCTATGTGCACCCTACTTCCACCCCTATGTGCACATCTACATACACCCCTATGCATACCTCTATGTGCACCCTATGCACACCTCTATTTGAGCCCCTAAGTGCACCTCTATGCACACTTCTATGTGTACCTCTATGTGTAACCCTACATGCACCTCTACATACACCCCTCTGCTTTCTGATCATTTGGTCAAGGCTCTCCACCACAGCCAATCAGATACCTGGAATATTACTAATCAACATAAAACCCTGATTTTTGTCCCCACCACCCTCTTAAGAAAGGCTACTTGCAGCCAGTTTACATGAAATAGCTGACTCTAACGAGCCAGCAGAAATAATAATACCGAAACTGCAGAATAATTCGTGTATTCGTGTTCGCTTTCAATCAGTAATTTGAAGCGCGTTTTACTTCAGTGCTGATAATTGTAATTTATATGTATCTAATTTGTCGCATTCCCTTGGCTCTTTTGTATGTTGTTCACAATATTGTGCAAGGCAGCCAGTCTAAATGGCTCACCAGGTACATATTTTTCTGGTACTTTTCTAAAATTAGGTCTAGAATTATTCATTTTATGCCATTATCTCAGTTGTGTTCAGTGAAATTTTATATCTCTAGCTTTTATATATTCTTATCATGTTTTGAAGTACCGGTGGCTCATGGTTATTGATTGAAATGAAAATCTAGAAGTTTGGATAGAGGATCTCGATCTAGTCTTGATCTAGATCTAGATTACCCCAGTTAAATCTGAAAGCTTAGTTTGCCTATTTCCTTCTCGTTCGTACCATTTGTTGAAATTAACCTATTCGTGAATGAGAAAAAATGAAGGTTTCTTAAAGCAAAATTATGCCGACTGGTAGCACATCCTCTGTACTAATGCTATTCCAAGAATAACCTAGTGGCTTAGTTATTTGAGATTCGTGACCCTGATTTCCATTTGACTAAAGGTGATAAGTTGCGGTAATCAGAAACTTCTCCATTTTTCCATTTATCACAGACAGTGTGAACGAACTTGGTGAACAGTCTTGAGTATAAAAGACCGATGAATGCTATTATTTGAATTGTGCTATGACTTCGGTTTTACAATGTTAAGGGTAAGAAGGAATCATGATCAAGATTTACTGGTGACCTTTCAGAGACCAGGGCACAATTTTCTAACAAGGAGTCAAATTAAAAAATCCACACATAATGTCGGTAGCATTTTACACATAAACAGTAATTTTAAAGAAAAAAAATCATTGACAATAGACCACATTGGCTCTGATTTGAAAAATTGATGTCATCAGTCTATGGGTTGTGAAGCCAGGGTAGATCTTCTGTTTCTGTGTACTTACATGCAAGCTTTCTTGAATGCATATTATTGTAACAGCATAAGGTCACGTTGTTGAGTACTGTTTCATGTGTCGCAGTTGTACTTGCAGCAGTATATTGACAGTATGACATAATACTGTTAATTACTTATGAAAGTCTGATGTTTTCTCTTCTTTCCGAGTGATGTATTCTTTCTGGGTGTCACTGTCACATCTATGATAACATCTGTGACATTTTTAGCCATTTTGGTCCAAGTATATTGAACCTTAGTAAAGACCCAATAACAGGTTTCCCACTTGCACTGGAAAACCTGGAAAAATTAGAGCGGTTTTTCCAGTCAGGGAAAAGTCAGAGAATTTTAAAGTTATAACAGAAAGTCAGAGAATTTCTTGAGAGGAAAAAAGTGGGAACCCTGCAATTATTATTGCTAAAATAGCTGTCAATTGGCATAATTGTGATATGAGAACTAGAGCATTGTCAATATCCTATCATTGGTCAATAATTTAGATAGGGACTTGACCATTAAAGGAAATCATACTTTGCTGCCCTCTCACTGGTCGATTGAATAGAAAATTTGTAGATGCAAATTCTTTTGACACATGTAAATCAATATTTTCCTCAAAACTTTCCGTCAACTCTGGCTGATTGGGAGCTCATGTGAGCTTCTAGCCCTGGACTTTTCTGTTGCTCTTGGGTAATACTACTGTTCAGACCATGTGTGCACTTTGTGCCAAAATTTCGTAACTAGCAATTACTGTTGTATGACCTCTCAAATTCGTTGGTGAAACAACTGGGACAAAATTACTCTTGAACCAGTCTAATTCGATCAAATTTAATTACATCAACTTCACAGTCTCAGAAAAACGATTGAAATGGTGACTGTGAACTTCATGAAATAAACAAAGCAATTTTAGCAGCTTTAACGCTGGTAACTTATGAATTAGATTTATCAGCTTTAAAGAACACCACATGTCAAGGCAAGTCGCATCTCGAGAAATACGTTGTGTCTATCAGCAGTCGTGATTTCCATCACGAAGAATGAAATACTGTTTTGGTGTTTAATTTAAAAGAGCATAAAAATAATGGTGATTCGTCAACCTGATAGCCGAAGCCAATGGAAATTCGAAGCATAGACTGTTTATTTTGCATGTACCTCTTTTTTCCAAGTTATGAGCTGATGTCATGAGTCGTTATTAGGTCTCTAGTTTCCTTGCAGAAAATGCTCAGATTGCAGCTGAATCGATATTCACCTATTACCACGAGAGTGGTTTCTGTTACATGTTTATGGATGACAGTGCTTCTTTCTTCTCTTTGCAAGCTGCCTTTTTGAGCAATGGTGCATCGGATTGCAAAGTTTCACAAATTATTCCAAACACTGATGAATGCAATGCTCAAGAGAAATCTAATGAAGTAAATGTCGTTACACAACGACTTGGAGACTCACCGATACTGCACCCATTGATCAAAAATGTCAATAGTTCCAATGGAGTAAGCCATGGTATTTTGCGCATCTGAATGGATTTAGAAAATTACTAGCCCAATGGAGGGAACGAGGATGTCAATGTGCAAAGAGATGCTCGTGATTTAAGGTTACACTGGAAAATAGTATGACTCAAATCAGCATGAATCATTGTGGTATTTTTTGGGACAACTGCTTTCATTACAATAGAGTAGTACAAAGAGAAATTACATCTGTACCTGAGTTTCTAATGTGAAAATTGCCATGAACAGAAATTGGGATTTTGAAAGTCTGTTCAATTTTAGCTGATTTGTCAGCAGCAGTAGTACAAAGTGTCAGACATGTAGCAATTTGGTGGATCGGTGGTAATGTAATTAGAGTCAACATTATTTTATTGTAGTTCCGTAGACTTTGTGTACGTGAACCATTTGTATTCGCCCAGAACAAATCATGTTGGCATACTTTTTGTCAAAAAATTTTTTTTTAGCAAATTTGGACTCAGCATCATAGGTTTAAAGTTGGTCACCAATCCCCCCCCCCCCCCCCCACACACACACAGACAAAGGGAAATTTGGTTTTTGGCAGATTTGGACTCGGGGGCGCCTCGTTGAAATATCTGTTGCTCAGTAAGATTGCTTCGGGACATTTCAGATTTATACTAAAAGCCGTAGGCATATTATTTACACCACTCAGCATCTTTGCAGATGTGTTTCTTTATTTGGAATAATCGTAAAGGGCTGCGTCAATTACAGAAAGACCAGGAGCAGGTTGTATCTCTACTACTTGAACTGTTAAATATGTAGTTGCCTGGAGAGTTACGTTCCTTGTCCGTGAGATCATAGAACCTAATAAAGGCAGTGGATTCAATTGGTTTTGTTGGCTGTATCGGACGAATTTGACAAATTTTGGGGCCATTTTTTCTTTCTCTATATGTATTGATCTAAAAATAAAATGCATAAATCTTTTCATTTTATTGCTGTTTGTACATTTGAAAATGATACAAGGTTATAGGCTATTGAAAGTTATTCGAGACTTGCTGGGTTGATGTCAGAAAGTCTGATCAACGGTATTTTTACCTTAAAAATTTACCAGGTCAAAGCTTCTCGGAACATTTAGCATTACATTTGTTAGAGTAAGAATAGGAAAAGACAAACTTATAATTTATGTGCCAATCTGTATGGCCCCGGGCTATTGTATAGCCCTTTAGCTGCAACACAACTTTTTCTTTCGCTGCGAAAAGGAGAAATGCTGACGTTGCTTATCATTGTGTTAATCGCAGAATAATGGATTTCTTCCAAATTAGGAGGGAAGGTGACAGAAACAATGGCATTTCTAATGCGTCTATGTTGCCAAAAACGGTGTTGATGTGCGAATGAGCAAAATCTAGATCTTGTCCCTCCGTTTTGTGTAAAGTTCACAAAAGCACATGATGAAAATGGAAATTTATCATAATGAATTGGCCCACTGCAATTTGGATAGTCTGTAGCATCAAAATTGCATGGTGGTAATGTAACAAAAACTCGGCAGTGCAACAAAGCTTGATTTGGAACAGTTGCCTCGCAGAGAACTGGAAGTTAACGGTAGTTTACTTGAGTTCCGACGTATTGTGGGGCTGTGTGTGAAAAGTTTAGAGGTTGTCCGCAGACATTTGTGAGGGAGTCGGATGAAGTGTGAGGGTGTCGCGGTCAGTTCGAAGGGTTTTTGAGTGTATTTGCGAGGCTGTCCGGAGAAAATTGTGAGGGTTGTCCGCAGACATTTGTGAGGGTGTCGGACGAAATCTGAGGGTGTCGCGGTCAATTTGAAGGGTTTTTGGCTGTATTTGTGAGGCTGTCCGGAGAAAATTGTGAGGTTGTACATGTACGCAGAAATTTGTGAGGTTGTCCGCAGACATTCGTGAGGGTGTGGGATTAAGTGTGAGGGTGTCGCGGTCACTTGAAAGGGTTTTTGAGTGTATTTGTGATGCTGTGTGGAGAAAATTGCGAGGTTGTCAATAGACATTTCTGAGGGTGTCCACTGACATTTTTGACAGTGTGGGGAGATGCTTGTGGGGCTGTGTGTGAAAAGTTTAGAGGTTGTCCGCAGACATTTGTGAGGGTGTCGGATGAAGTGTGAGGGTGTCACGGTCAGTTCGAAGGGTTTTTGAGTGTATTTGCGAGACTGTCCGGAGAAAATTGTGAGGTTGTCCACAGACATTTGTGAGGGTGTTGGACAAAATCTGAGGGTGTCGCGGTCAATTCGAAGGGTTTTTGGGTGTATTTGTGAGGCTGTCCGGAGAAAATTGTGAGGTTGTACGCAGACATTTGTGAGGGTGTCGGGTGGCCACCCAGTAACTGTTTGCGCCCCTTTTATTCCCTCTACCAAATTCCTGAAAAGGGGGGGAAATGGTCTCTTCCCAATAGCTGAAACAGACTTGTTTCTGTTGGCTTGATCCCAAAGGTTATGTACACTGTTGTACCTTGTTTTTTACTGCTGGAGTTGAAAAGTCCGCAGACATTTGTGAGGGTGTCGGATGAAGTGTGAGGGTGTCGCGGTCACTTCAAAGGGTTTTTGAGTGTATTTTTGAGGATGTGCAGAGAAAATTGTGAGGTTGTCGATAGACATTTCTGAGGGTGTCGGATGAAATCTGAGGGTGTTGTGGTCACTTCAAAGGGTTTTTGGGTGTATTTGTGAGGCTGTCCGGAGAAAATTGTGAGGTTGTCTGCAGACATTTGTGAGGGTGTCGGATGAAATCTGAGGGTGTCGCAGTCACTTCGAAGGGTTTTTGAGTGTATTTTTGAGGATGTCTGGAGAAAATTGTGAGGTTGTCCGCAGACATTTGTGAGGGTGTCAGATGAAGTGTGAGGGTGTCGCGGTCACTTCGAAGGGTTTTTGAGTGTATTTTTGAGGATGTGCAGAGACAATTGTGAGGTTGTCCATAGACATTTCTGAGGGTGTCGGACAAAATCTGAGGGTGTCACGGTCACTTCAAAGGGTTTTTGAGTGTATTTGTGAGGCTGTGAAGAGACAATTGTGAGGTTGTCGATAGACATTTGTGAGGGTGTCCACTGACATTTTTGAGGGTGTGGGGAGACGCTTGTGGGGCTGTCCGTGAAAAGTTTAGAGGTTGTCTGAAGACATTTATGAGCATGTCGGATGAATTATGAGGGTGTCGCAGTCACTTCAAGGGGTTTTTGAGTGTATTTGCGAGGCTGTCCGGAGACACTTGTGAGGGTGTCCAAAGAGAGTAATTCTGAGGGTGTTTGAGGACATTTAGGAATGTGTGGGGAGACAATTTGGAGGATTTGGACGGACAGTTTGGAGGTTGTGCAGTGATACTTATGTTGAGGGGGCGAAAGGTGGGGGGGGCGGTAAAGGCAAAATAAAGTAATGTCCAAATTTGATAAAATGGTGGATTAATTTTTTATATGTACA
>JBCAUG010726889.1:0-12221 GCA_038406175.1 Haplosyllis leylae
TTTGCATAAAACAAAAACAAAAAACACACAAAGTTGAAGCAAAAGAGCACTTTTTCAGCAAAAAAGCACTTTTCAATAAAAATTGGAAACACGAATTCACTAACTTTTAATTAATTACTGCTACATTTATTGGTAATTTGCAATGAAAAAACATTTTGGGTAAAAATCAACCCAAACTACTAACTAAATTGAAATCCATTTCACCTATCATGTCCAAGATATTACAATATTTTGTTTTTAGCAAAAAAACTCCACTTTTTAGAAGAAGCAAGAATGCTTACCAGCATTGTGCTGCAACCTATCCGATTCTGTGATATAGCTAGCTAGACAGATAGCTTGGTAGCCAGATAGTTAGCTACATATAGATACCTTGATAGACAGATACGAAGCAAACGGACAGATAGCTAGCTTGCCAAATACACAGATAGGTCAATACTGAATAGAGATACATGACTAGATGGATGGATATGTAGGCAGATAGCTAACCAGTAGATGAATAGCTAGATAGGTCAATAGCTAAATATATACATAGCTAGCTAGTTGGACAGATAGCTAGATAGATAGCTCGAAAGTTAAATAGATACATATATAGACGAATAAATAGCTGGCTTGCCAGATGGATAGACAGCTAAACAAAGCACAAAAAAGTAACACTCCCGTAGTACCCTCGCCCACGTCAAAAGACGAAAAGAGAACCATATTTTAAATATTGTTATTGCCTATGTTAACTATTGCAAATATATGAACTTAAATACGGAAATTTGACACCATTGAGAGACGGTTCTCAAAGCCTACACAAATGGAGTGAGTAGGTGCATTAATTTTGCTTAACGGCTGCATTTTGTGTAACTTTTCCTGATAAATCATATCACTGCCAAATATCTATCTAAACATTGTTGTCCTATCAAAACAACGAGAAGGATTATAACAAAATTTTTGAAGATGACCAATTAAAACTGTCTATTTGCTGACTCCTTTAGAGTCGGCATTTATCATTAAAGAAAAGGTGCAAAAGTTTTGGGGAAACCTTCTGGTTGCTCTCGGTGGCCAATCAGGTACTTCTTTATTAGTGACATCATTTTCCACGTCATGAGACAACGCGGCCTACGTTCAAGACGTCATTTTGTACTACAGGTAGTCAAGACAAGATGAGACCAAGGTAAGGCAATCCCGGGCATTGCACGTTTTGTAAAACCCCGTTCTAGATAATGAAGATTCCGGACAGACAAGTCAATACAAATAGAATTGCTTAAAGCGACACAGAGCCACCAAGTCGACAGTAGAATAAAGATGTTACACTTTAATAACCCACATTTACAAATAAAAAGACAGATGGGCGTATTGGAATGATGTGACGCATTACATAGATCAGTCGTAGTCGTACGCAAATTATTTCCCGTGTCGTCATACTTCGAGACTTTTTCTAGAACATAAGATCACCGTTTTTCAACTTTTTCAAGATCTAGCTCGCAAGACAATCCAAAATTTGGCAACTAAAACAAGAAAATCAATTATGATTTAGGTGGGGCCACAACCAGCACAGATACGCTGCCAGGGTACAGACACCTTTACTAGTGGCGGATCCAGGATTTCCCAGACGCGGGGGGGGCACCTCCAAGGTGGGGGCACCAACCTATTATGTTGCCAAAATTTTCCCAAAAACTGCATGAAAATGAAAGAATTTGGACCCAGAAGGGGGGCGTCCCTGGCGCCCGCCAACGTTTATCTAATCCAAAAAGCAATCGTTGGCACTGGCTAGTGGCTACGCTAGGAAGGTTTCGTCACACTGTCAGTCAGTACAGGCTATTTTTGACGAACACCTCGTCAATAATGCACAATTTAATTTCCTAGCATGTAGATGCAGGTGTAAACAATTATGTTGCTGAGTCCTTCATCTTTTATCATCCTTATGTATTGCAACCTTATTAGGGTTCCCAATGCTATTTTTACAATTTAATGTGCATGATAATTAACTTAATGCAATGAACTTTTGCTCTCAGTTGCCATGCACCAGGAAAGAGTCTCCCGTATTTGAAGGGAATTTCCACAATCTTCAAGACTTATTTTGAGCAGATTCTTGGCATATTTATCTTTTTGTGAAAAGAAGACCTGCAAACTCGTTGCTATTGTAAGGACTCATTTAAACTCGTTAAACACATCTCTTGTCCAGATGTGACAAGTGAAGGAAAGGAAAGTCAAGATATTTCAACAGTTCACAGATATTTTTGCAAACCGAGTCGTTAAACGTAAAATAAAAGACCCAGAGACAATAGAATTCGGTCAGAAAAAATAATACATGCACAGAAATGGACAATCCAATAGTGTGAATAATTATGAAATGTTACATAAACCAGCAAAAATAAATGTCAATGTCATCGATAGTTTAAACTATAGTTAAAATCCATGCCACTGTTTTTGAATCTTCCGACCTAATGCTTGAACCCCTCTAATTAAGTATTCATTTGATTTATTTCAATGTCTCCCTTCAAATTGATTTGATTGCCTGAGAATTCATAAATAATATTTTTGGATCATGCACCCATCTGAATTTCCACCCATAATACAAGCTTTATTTCTACTTGAGATAAATTCTATTAATAGACAGTAATGAACAGTGACCTTATGTACACTTTGAAGAATGTTGACGTCATTGATTAATTGTTACAAACAGAAATCAGAAGCAATTAGTTATGTGCCTCACTTTTGGAATGGCAATACCGTTTCGTGTGATTCTGGATCATGTACGGGATAGTCAAATAATTACTTTTAATATCCCTTGTTTTGGCCACTTAATTCACCACAGACAGATGAGTGGAATAGAAAACCCTCCTCAGAATCCAGCACTTTAATGTCAGCCTCAACCCAGTCCATTCTTCAATGGCACAGCTGAAAATCTGGGTGCCTCTCTAAATAGATTGTTTCCTTAATATACTGGGTAATTCAGGCTTAGATCTCATGCACCACTGATCAAATCATCATTCAAATTGATTGAAATTAGTTAAATAGTTCCTAACCCACACAACTAGGGTTCTCCGTCCTGAATCAGTGTTCGTGTAAATAAACAGCTATTCAAATACCCAGTGACTCAATCATAAATGTCGGTACTAGAAGGAATCAAGTGAATATAATCCTTATGAAACCCATGGGGGAATCTTGATTGGTACCTACTGTGAATTCTGCTTTTTTTTTCGCTTGTTGAATATTGTGCTCTTAGACGATGTAAAAATCGAAGAATCTGAAAATATCCAATTGAAAGCAGCCAAGCCTTGTATTGGTATCCCTGCAAAAAATATGTTGTTTATTGACATATTTCAGATTTGTTTCCAAATCAGTCGTTTCAATGGGTAAAATTGGTATTCAGCGCATATTTGGTTCTTTTAGTGGCTGAAACTTATTATCTCCCGGTTCTAGAAGGGAAAAAGCAATCAATTTTATTTCCACTTAAAACGCTGGACCCCAAAAAAGTCTTATCTTCCATCGACTCAATGCACTATTTTGGATTCTTTTGTGTTCGACTTCCCTTAAATTAAACAGGTCCCACTATTAGAAATTTAGGATTAATGTTCAAGAAAGTTATCTTGAAAGATGTGATAACTTTCCGGAACATTTCAACATGGACCTCAGACTTTGATTGATCAGCCAATCCAGACCTCCTCCTCCATCATGGTTCCTTAAACAGGAATTACCATTCTAAAGAGGTTAAGAAAAAGAACACATTGCACAGATACAAATACAACATTTTAACCGTTTTTCACCAAGACATTAATGCGTCAAAATAGTTTAGAGATCATCTCTTCTGATATACATTCTGAATGTGATGTCTTCGCGACTGTTAACCATGTGAAGATGAAACTAAATTCCGCGTCGTGTGCTTTCAAACGCACGGTTTTGAATCAAAAATCGCGCACGTTTTAATTGTATGCATATACATAGTGTCACTTAAGCATGGCGGAGGATGTAAAAAAATTAACCAAGAATTCTGTGAAAATGTTGGCAAGACAACTCTCTTGCACTGCTGCAGCATCTCTTTTGAAATTATGGTGTTACTGTGATGGCTTCGCGGCTGCTAAAAAATACAAGATGAACTTAAATTCCGAAGAGTCCTTCGCACTGTTTTAGTTTTTTCTATTTGGGCATAAAATAAGATTTAGTACAAAGAAAGGTTCCATTGGAAAACAAAATTGAAAATTAATTGAGTGTGTTCAAAACATGCACATTATTTTTACATTTGTCTTGTTTTCATTTTTTAAAATCTTTCTTGAGAAGGACTTTTATCTTGTTTTGTATGATGTATGAAGGTTTAAACCATCTCAAAGAGAAGCTTAAAATCAAGCAGTCCCATAGGCCTTATGCAAACATTTCTAATATTCGTATACCAGAATTTGAAGACTACCAAAGAAGCCACCGTTTTCAAAAAAACACTGGTAGTGGATAGTCAGTCAGTCGGTCATGTAAATTTCTGAAATTCTTGTTTGTCCCTTAGTTTTACAAAAAGGAACTTTACATGCCGTTCGTGCAAACTACTGCGTATCTCTTTTGCAGTGAGTTCTCAACATGGAACAAATTGATTCACAATGACGAAGAAGTGAAAATTGATACCTCATTACGCTACCTATTCTTAGCTATTCACGTCTACAGTAATGAACATTTCCAGTAATTGGTGGATTTCAATTAGAGTGTTAACAAAGATCCAGACGTGAATTGGCATTATTCCTTAGTTTGCTACAATAATAAAATTCCTTCAAGACATAAATTTTAATTGCTGGCTCCTTTAGAGTCAGCTTAGTCATTGAAAGAGGGGGTCCATAGTATATGGGGAATATGCCTTGGGACTTTTATTACCGCCCGCATCCGAAAGATGGGGGAAGGTTATGTTTTCTCAGGTGTCTGTACACAGGGGGTACCCCACGCCAGGACAGGGTACCCCTACCTCCCCCAGCCAGGACATTGGTACCCCTCCCTCTACTCCCCTCCCCTCGGCCAGGACAGGGGTACCTCTCCCTCCCCCTCCCCTTGGCCAGGAAGGAGTACCCCTCCCTCCCCGCCAGAACAGGGGTACCCCTTTCCCCCTTACCTCCTGGCCAGGACAGGGGTACCCCTCCCTCCCCCTTCCAGGATTCTGTAGCGTGGGCAGTATGCCTCTTGCGTTCACGCAGGAGGACTTTCTTGTGATAAGTAGCCCTACTTTAAGCTTCAGTCATTGGTGGGAAATTATTTACACATATTGGCATCATGATGTAATAATGTCATTATGTCATAACAACGGGCCAGCCTGTTGTAACTTTTCACGACGCCGTCTGTTTATCTTGTCGTTGAGACCAATATTCGGGACGTACTAACTTCCGTTTAATATACTTCCGCTTTGTTCTTGGGATAAAAAATGTAAAGGTTGACGTGAGGTATTAACATGGGTTTGGGGAAAAAAACTTCAGTATGTACATCCTTTGCCATACGAGAAACTCATGGAATCAGTACCGTCACCCATAGATAAACTTCATATACTTGTCCGAACTATTGTTGTCATGAAAAATAGATTTTAACGACACAGAAAGATTGGATGACTGGTGCTTAAGGACCTGGAAGTCAAAACGCTTTTGATGATGTAAATAAAGATTGGGTAACGGCTAGCCATATAGCCTGCAGTGATTCAATTCTGCTATGTTCTTCCTACTGGAGTGACGACAATGTGGAAACTTTCATATAACCTATTGTTACATCACGCAAAGCGCTCCAAATACCTATTCCGCATTAACCAGGCTCAATTTGAATCTGACAATAAAGGCTCTGTGGATCAAGCAGATCCAATTTCCATTCCATTTATTCATAATGCATCTATTTTGGTGCCCTTGTATTTCTAATGTCCAGTCAAAACACCAATATGGAATGTTTTGGTGGCAAATGAAAGGTAAAACGACATCTCTCTTCCTTAATTTAGTGTGTGTGTTTTAAATTTATTCTGAGACTGGAATTTACCAACATCAAGGTGGAATCAGTCACAAAATAATATGGCTTTCAGAAATCTTGCCATACCTGGCCAAAAAATTACTGTTGAATAATTTGCTGCACCTCAACTGAAAAAAACCACGCATGGCCAAAAACACTAACGTCGTGAACCACACAGTGTAGCAGTTTGGTCTGATGGCTCATTGCTCTTCGTACATCAACACCCCTTGACCGTCCTGTAGTTACCTGACTCACAGTTCTGCCAACAGAAACTTCCTATTTCAGTTTCACATTAAGCGTGTTATAAGTACCATTGATAGCACTGTGAAACGGATCAATGTCCTCCATTTGGAAATTGGATCTTCTTTTTCCCACAGTCATTGTTTTATTAAAAGGGCACATCAGTTGCAAAGATAGCGTTTTAGCGTGTTAAGCGTCTTATTTCGGGACACCATAAATATTGCCCCTTATCTGATCGCATTGTACTCGTATTAACGGAATTATCCGCATCCTTGCATGCTATCTTTGCTTAAAAGAGAAAAACAGGAGAGACATTTGACACAAAATCAAAGATGGAACGCAATCAATGTTTCATGCAGGAAATGATAATTACATTGTAGATATTTTCAAACGGCATTCAATTATCCTTGAATCAACTCCATCTTTTACTTGAGATTATTTACAGGTTATACATGGCCATTTACGGTTAGTTGGTACCTTTTTTGTACTTTCCAGTACTTTTGCCTGTTTGTAACATTACATCTCCTTGAACCGTTTCAGTCAAGATATCTACCAAGTCTGCCAGAAAGTTGGGTCAGTGTGTTGTCACAAGTAACCGATGCTGCACGATGAAGAAAGAAGTATGAGATGCATTGTAACGAACTTCTAAAGTAATTAATTCTAGTCCCTGCAAAGTAGGTAAATCTAAATGAATTTGAGGCTTGTCTGAGCAACCTCACGGCAAAAATAGAGACAATGCTACACGGATTGTGACTGATTACTTTGGGCACAAATCGTTGAAAAGATCTCCATTTGGGGAAACTTTTGAAACTGCAAACAAATTAGGTCAACAGCAAATATGAGGTCACGATTTTATACCTTCTGAGTCCATCTGAGAAAGTGACTGATTAAGACAATAGAATTTGTCAAAGCGAATGATCTAATTAGATGCCCTGTGAAACAGTAACAAAGGAGAACTTTAGCTACTTTTAACAAAACGCACTTTAGAACTTAACAAAACGCACTTTAGAACTGAAATCAAAGATACCAGAGCGAGATGTTTTTGAAAATTTCTTCCCACAAACACAAAGCAAAATCGATGTCAAATAATGCCTTTGAATTTTTGACATGTTCTGATTACTCTTTATTTTTAAGAGATACTGCAACGGAAAGAAAGACTAATTTAATAATTATTGTAACATAAAGCTTGTTAATATACCGTCAACAGCAATCTCCTTTTAGTGGCGAAGGATAAAGCCTGCGGCAAATGAGTCAAGGTCAACTTTTCAGAGAAATTTGTGATAGTCTCCTGGCTGTGTGAACGATTACATACCTTCCAGAAATCTTTTCATTGGAGTCAGTTTCACGGATTCTTTTTAAAAATTAAGTTTCCATCAAATGTGGAAAACCTATGAACATTGTATTTCCGGTGGGCAGAATATCAGTCATTTGGGTCACACGTTGTGTACTCATTGTTAATAATCCATGCGGTTGTGGACATAATGAGCATCTGAAATCTTCAAATCAACAAATAACTGAAGAAAACTTTCTTTGTGAAAATGTCTCAATTGCTTTGCGTGTTCTGTCATCAAAAAGTGTCGGAAAATGCTTCGTAAATGGGATGTTTTTTTCCTTGTCAAGAGAAGTTGAGTGGAAACAAAATGTAATATGATTCTCCAATTCCATTTGACAAAAGATGAAGCTGCCATATCTGAACACAATTGCTACTTTCACAAGGACAATCTTAGCATGACATCTCCATTAATAACGCCCATAGTATTAGTCGACACTGGTAAGAATTACCAACATGACACATCTATTCCCGAAGCTCAGGGATTGCGATAACTCCTCGCAGGACAATTTAGGCCAATTTCAGAAAAAGCCGCTATTTCCCAGGAACCTGCGCCACGTGAACTCATTTTGTTGTTCCACCCTCATTATTCTGAAATTCTAATTATATCAGTCCTCCAAGGAATACGGTTTCTGTAAAAGACCGAATGATTAGTTCAGTGGGACCATTACTTCCAATATCAAGCTCCAACAGTTTCCCGTGTTTTCTCTCGACAGTGACCAATTGTACCAAAGCACTATCAGTTTGGTTCAATTGATTTTCTGTGTCACTTGAGCTTTGTTACTATTGTATCGCTTCAGAATGAAATTGGATTGACATTCTATCTTCAAAGAAGGTTGCAGAGGTCACTTTTCCCCAATGTGATGCCACAGTGACGAAACAATGCTCAGTGGAATTTCCAATTTAATAAATGTAAAGTTATGAAGTGGGTCGAATCAAGAAGCAGATGATTTGGAGATGAAACAGTTCTATGGATTCCATTACTATTCTTCACTTCAATATGGTTAACATTTCTGATTACAGATTTTTGATTTAAAGCCGAACAATTGAAACTTAAATGTAAATTAAATCATTGTATTCTTTATATTCAAATTTAAAATTATTTGATCTTTGAGTATCTTTTCTGGAAATGTTCCAATGGACTTCTCCAATACTGTTCTGTACCCAGTGTCAAGGGTATTGTACCAGTTCACATTTTACTCATCGATTCTGTAGTATATTTGTCATTGTGCTCAACCTGAACGTAGATTTTTTTACTTTCACCGCGTAATACACCGATGTGTAACAACTTGACTTTAAAATAATGACGTGGCAGAGGAAAATGGGTCGATGTCGTGTAATGCTAAGTTAGGCATAACACACTGCAGTGTTGATGTTTATTCGGATGTTTATAAGTGTTGTGGTATTCAAACCACGTCGTGTTCAGTGGTCTCTGATGGATATTTCCTCATTTTTGTAATTACTAGATGGAAACCCATCCTCCTTTAGACCGGCGTTAATGGTTTTTTGTTTCAGTATTTACTTTCATGGTATCTTTGTGATGTCTACCATTATCATTTTATCACATCTTTGATGTGAGAATTATTATACGTAAAATGAAAATTTCTTGATGGTAACACCCTAACAACCGATTACCCATAAGAAACCATTAAGACCTACGACACCACTCTATTCCTGAAGGTCAACTGATTACAAATCCGTTGAGAACATTCTTCTAAATTCTTAGTCGACAAATTGGTCATGAGAAATTTCAGTTGCCCTTTTAAATTCACCATTAAAAATTTGTAAGGGTCCTCAAATTCCCCATCATAAGATCCTTCTAAATTTACCATTACACATTTCAGTTACCATTAAAAGTCACTATCAACAAGGGTTTTGTTAAAGATTTTGAGCCACTCTTCAAATGGACGAGTGACTTCTCAAATCCACTTGTCCACACTGAAATCCACTCATGCACCATTTTGAATAATGAAACAACTTAATCAGAGCACAGTGAATAATTTGTGGGAAACTCTATGAAATTTCTTTTTTCCTGCTTGCAGTTAAAATCAACAGCTTTTAAATGTAAACAAAAATGGCTGGAAAGCAGCTGAGATATGCTTAAAGAAAAGATATTTTGCTTCCAGTTTTGTTCCGAACGTAGAAATTGACAAAAAAAAATTGTTACATGTTTGTGACTTTCAAAATTCACTTGTCCACACTGATTTTAACCTGTTTGTGGACGAGTAACAAAATCCCTGATCAAGAACAGCTACATCTGGTGGCAAATTTATTACCCTTTGAAATATTTAACGGTATGTTGTTACAGAGCGTCAGTTTACAAAGGATTCTAGGTTCAATGATAATAGATCTTTTGGACCGAAAATTTGATAAATCTGGGTAAAAATGTGACCGTTTCTGTACACAAAACTCTGACAAAATGCTACGCCACAATATGACATAATTTGATTCGAGAGATAACCTCACTTCAAAGTCAGCTTGAGAAACACCTAGCTCACGCGACTGTGTAATGAACAATCCCATGATTGTGATTTCAAACTACCCCAATTTCAGGACACTGGAAATCCTCCAAGTTAAGTCATCCTTATAATCTTTGTAATATTCTCAAAGAACAACGACTTTCTATGTTGCACAGGAGATACTTGGTGACAATATTATTAAGTACTAAATTCCTCGGATAGAGCTATGGTGCAGAAAACATCTGTGAAGGTTTGACTGAACTATCTTGGCCAAAGAAATGTTTGTTGTTCACTTCGAACAAACTGGCTCTATCAAGAACGTGGTCCGTCTTATATGAAATAAATCCGCACAAAAATAAATCTCTCTTACCTTACCCAAAGGTTGTTGTTTTTCACAAGGATGAAATGAATACATACCTACAATAGAGAAACGTTTTACATTATTACTAGTGGTAACAATCACAATTTATTTGTCAATGTTTATTTAATATTTCGCTGAAGGTTTTAAACATACAGCTTTAATAAAGTATACGTCATCGGTGAATGAGCCATATTGTGATCAGTATTCGTTTGTAGTATTCGTTGTTGAAATTCACTTGTCAGGATTAACAGCCAGTATCAATGTCGGGTAAACATCAAAGCAGCATTAGAACCGCTTCAGGTGGTCCATTTCATGACATTAATGCCATTTTTGTGATCATAACCGGAGTGTTATTTTGATTTACAATAATTTGGGAGAAATCATTTCCACTTGCTCGACACAATACGATATAGTCTGTCAATGCATGACAAAATGTATAACGAATATTCTGAATCTTTTTAAAGTGTCGCTGTATGGTTTCTATAATTCAAATAGTATCATATTCTTCCATTACAAGAAAACGATATCTTAATCATGTGTTTCCATTGGACTGTCAGTTTTCATATTTTATTCTTATTTCAGATTACGAGTATGGTCAGTTTACCTCACTATGATACTGACAATTTATCTTTAATTGCTTCTGAAGCATCACTCTATTCATATAAATGGTATTATGCACGAACTGGGTCATAATATCTTGTGTATGGAGATTAAATTTTTCCAGATAATATTTCGATTAGTAAAGTGCAGCTTGAACACAAATGTTTTACCCTTCTACACTCTTGGATGAGTGTTCCGGGTTGACAGAGACACATTTCTCTGCACAATGCATGAGACAATAACATCTATTGAATTGAATAAAATCCTACCACTGTGGATTGCTTTGTACCTCAAATCGTTTCTGACACATGCACTAAATTATATTTCAGAGGGACAAAAAAACAAATGATGGTAATACATTCTGGAATCTTTTGCTTCCCCAATTTCTGGTAGAATTAAACACAGTGCGAGCCGAGACTGAATGGCAGTTTCCTTAAATTCGAACATAGAGCGTAAGAAACATGTTTCATTTTACATAAGGTTTCAATCATTTAACAGATCATATTTTCCTTCTTTTTTCATGCGAACTGTCAATTCATAAACATAAGGTAACGTTTGTTTAATTCCGCGTTTACTGAAAAATACCGAATATCCTTCTGAAGTGCATCCATAAATCCGTCGCTGTTCATCTGTCTTTAATGATGGTATTGCATGTTTGTCCAAGATTGTCCTTAATGATTCATGAGACGAAACCTTTGTCATCCCTTACCTAGAGAACACAGGAAACTCTCACCGTAACGTCTTCCATTTCTGTCTGAAAGCTAAAGTGCCCATAACTTACAAGTGTCGCTTTTATCAAACCAAAGAGAACGAGTTCTTCCAACAGAGAGCTGAATACCTTTTGGCCATGCTTCAGGGAGCCTGGTGTGTTCTCTCATCTTTTTCCGAACATTAAATCTGACCTTGAAGCTTTAGCTCCAGCAGGCTACAATACAAAAATACTTTGAGGATTTCCTGTCCAACTAAGTCCTAAGATTCCAGAAATAGTACGTAGCAAGAATTGACAGCACTCAAACGAAACCACTGATTTTGCATTAACAAAACATTGGAAAAAAAACGGAAAGTGGAGAATTATCCACTCAAAAGAGACTCCAGAACATTCCGCTGCGTGAGATTAAATATCAATTGCCAAGTGTAGAATTCCATCTAAGGGTACATCCGACGTTGAATTATTCACTTCTGTCGTTCTTCGCGGTACATAGAAGGTATTGTCGCAAATATCTATTTAATATTTACCACCCGCGTACGTAGTATGTCGGGAAGGTAATATCTTCAGTTTGTCTGTCTA
>JBCAUG010726900.1:0-12221 GCA_038406175.1 Haplosyllis leylae
GACTTTTTCCGATTTTTTTTTAATTTTTTAGTCACACCTGCTGCTGATGACAGCAGTGCAACTTATTTTCTCTGTATGGCATCTGTTTGCTTGGTTGCTTGCTTGGGTGTTTGAATGTAGACAGAGAACTTAATTTAAATTGTTAACATTAGATGGCTCACAAGGCTGATTTATTTTCAAATATTGACTCTAGATGGCTCTGTTTATCATATTGACACCACAATCTCAGAATGAGCTACTGTAGTGTCAATGAGTTGCTCAGATTTCACATGAAACAAGATATGTGAGAGATTTCAGGTGTGACACAATGCTGATAGGCATTCTTGTTTGTTCAAAGTTTTGGAAAGCTATTTTCTTCTGATAACAAAACTTAGTCCCAGCAGAACAAAAATAGTCCAAATTCAAAATTATTTGAACAAAAATGCACGGCAGGAAATGCTGACTTGCTTGTGGCCACTTATGAAGTTTCTAAAATTTCATAGGATTTTCAAAAATTCCAAAACCAAAAATGTGTTTCAGGTCATTCAGAGAAACTTTGATTTTTTTTACTCTGTCCCCCCTCCCCCAGATTTGGCTGAAAGTGTGTTCGGACCAAAAGACAACCAGTAAAATGCTAATATGTACCATGTACTTTTTACTAATGAACCTTCATGCACGCAAAAAATGATATCAAATACGAGCAAATTCAAGCGGTGCGACACAATGCTGATAAGCATTCTTGTTTACTTTTATTCAGAGGGCAATTAATCTCAATAATTGTTGGTAACATGATGCCACATAAAAGGAGAATTTATTTGCATCATGGGATTTGCCTTATTATGGCAATTTTTGTCAAAACAAACTTCTCTTGAAACACTAGAATGACACAAACTGAACGCAATTTCCTTTGTTCTCAGAGCTCATAGATTAAATTGGAAAACTCTGTTTACTACGTGGTTTGGTTGCGGAATGGTATGATAGGAGACAATAAAGATTGTGTCATTTCAAAAGTTTCATTCAGCAAGGGAATAATTTTGTTACCCCGGTTTGACATTTTATTTGGTGGAATAGTTTGCTATTGGCTGTGATTTACGTTATTTACAATAACGATCGTCCATTACCGTTATTTTCTAGATGCTAGACGAATTTTATCTTTATTCCAAAGGTTTTTTTACATTGGAAAAAAAACGTTTTTTGTTTGAAAGTGTTTTCTAACCAAAATGACTTTGCTAAACAGTGATTCTCAAGAGGCACGGAATAAAAGAGCAAATTGAACCATTGAAAATGTCAATATCGAGGTTGCATGGGACGGACCACACACCAGTCGTGTTACTGAGTAGATAAGGAACCTTGTGCTCTTGATGTTACCAGCGGATGATTTGCTTTTGATTTAAATGACGCAACCCCCATCTCTGCTTTTTTCAGGTCATAAGCTCTTTTGGCTTTTATTTTTTCCTCCAGACTGATATTTTGATCTGGAGTACTGGAAAATCCTAAGTACATGTCTTTCAAGTGGTTACCCTTAGAAAAATTAACCTGGGATGTGGGGGTCTAATAACTTGGGAACTTTTGCACAATGGACTTGGTTGGCCTACCACGTCCCATGCTTCGTGACGGAAGAAGGATGAATCACGAGTATGATGACAGAGTGCTCACGTAAGGATCAGTTCATTTACCACAACACAGCTCCCAGCCCTCTTAAATATTACAGGTTATTTGTCCGCCTTGTCAGGTTAATCGCCTGTCTGCCACGTGATTACAGGATGAAAACTTGTACACAATTCGGATTCAATTGAAGGTTCTGACTACATTGCCATTTTTCTTCTTTAATTTGTGGTTTCTAGGGACAATATTTGAAAATATAAAAGGTGCAATTGGTGGAGAATTTACGTTTCTATCCAACTGAAGATTTAGATTTAGATCACACAATACAGGAAACCAGTTAATTCAAAACATCACTATTTTAAAGATATTCCTACATTAAACTTTGTTATTTTTAATCTTGTGAGATTCCTTAGGAACAAAATTGGTATCTAAATATTCATTTGGATTGATAAAATAATTCGCCACCGATTGCACATTTTAGATTTTCAAATGTTGTCCTAAGAAATCAGAGGCAGAGAAGAAAAAGAGAGAAAAATGGTAATGTAGTCAGAAACTTGATTTGAATCCTGTGTTGTATCAACCCTGTAATCCATTAATTACTAAAGGGTGTGAGCTGAGGCCTTTTAGGTATCTCCTTGAATATCTTTGTTGTTCCATCGGCGAAATGTCGCTGGAGGAAGTGGTGAACCAAAATGAACTGCCGATGAACGCATAATATGATGAGCCACTTGAAAACGGCAATTAGGAAGAGAGTGAAGTCGGAATCATGTATCTGTAAAAATGCTCCATTCGTTCTAGGTGTCTACTTTGTTATTGTTTTTGTTCACACTGTGAAAAAAAACACAATGGAAGAAATTGGATGCTCCTTTCCAGGCCGCTCTGTGGTAGGATCAATGACTGTTCCTCTCTTTATCTTTGGTAAGATATATCTCCGTAATTTAAATGCTAATTTCTGTCTGTGGGAGTGCCACACAAATAAATTTTGGCCGGAAAAAGGAAAACCCAGATATCTAAACTGTATAGCGGACACCCAGGATTAATATTGTTTGTCACTACCACAATAGGAAATGTTCAATGAAGGGAAACTTGAAGCATTTCGAGACTTCACAAGTTTGCGATTGAGGGAATTTTGCTGGCTTCCTAAGAAATGTAATGAGAAAGATTTTAATTGGTAATATTACTAGCAATGATCTCTCTTTCTAGTATCCAATCATTTGTATACATACTAATTCACAATATTATTTTGTTCATCTCAACAATGCCCCCGGTACAACAATGGTCATTGGCTAACTGGGTAGACATATTTGACGATAATTGCTAGTAATGTTTACGTGATTTTCGAAATCGTTTTTTGTTCATGCAATATAAATTTTGAACACTTTGGCATGAAATGTTTTACTGTAGTGAGACGAATTATTTATGAATTATAATAATAAATTTATTTGGCGCACTTCGTTTTTTTAGCATATATTACATAATTAATAACTGCTTAATCGGTAAAGAAAATTTAATGGCATATTTTATTCTTGAAAAATTAAAAACTGAACTTTCACCAGATGACTGTTTTGGATTCTTGTCCGTCTTGTATGCTGTGTGGGTTCCTCGTGTCGCATTGCCTTTTCCTGTCTCGGCAGGAGAATACGGCATTAGCCTCTCTTATGAAACTCGACTTACTTTCTTAGTTTTGTTGGTTACACAAGGAGGTATCTAGAATTATCATTTCCTGCTGTATCTTATTACTTCGGAGTATAAATACAGAAATCAGATGCTGCAAGATGTTTCCCAATGTTGACTCAACATCCTGAAATGTTTCCTGTTACACTTCACATATCCAAAGTTTTATTCTGACCTTGGGAGTAAAATTCGAGCTATGTCATGAAGTAAAAAAATAACAATAATAATGATATGAAGGCTGGTCAGAAACATTTAGGTACAAACAATAAATCACATTAAATTACTACGTAGCCTGAAGTTACGGATTACTGAACGTCCGTAAGCATTTTGTTTTATACTTTGGTACACTTTCAAGTTGATTTCTAGTACATTTGGACTATTCAGGACAAGAAGGTTTACAAGAGATCTAAAAGTATTAGGCTTCATGGTATTAGACTTGAAGGTATTATCAGAAGTTGTAAAAATTGAAACTACATTAGGACATGACATAACCATCTCCATTGAAATATAATGAATCATTACAGAATTTCCGCAACAATTGGCAAGAAAATAACTTCGAATCCATGGAGTGTGGTCTGTTGTGCAGTTCTCGGGGAGCTCATTTGAAGAAGATGTTGAGAGTTGCAAAGGAAAATAATGACCTCTCCTACAGAGTCTCCCTTCATGTACGTGTCACGTTTTTTGCTTGTTTTCTTGACTGAAACTTTTGTGATAAAATGTGTTTCAGGCCACCGAAATAGAAGTAATTGGTCTTGTGCACTCATTTATGAGTTAATTCGTAAAAAGAGAAATGCGGTTTGCTGTTGAAAGATGATGATGTAAGATTTTATTTGAAGACAATTTTGTAATTTCTGAATTGGGGGCACTGCTTACCATTTACCTTTATTGTGTTTCAATTCATCATGCACAATTCAATTGCAATATTTCGGGCAAAGCACTAACAATTGTTTGACATGCAAAAGCTCCCTCTGGTGTTGTCTGCAAATCCAGTAAACTATTACATATTTTTGCAAATGGTATATAGACTTCATTTGTCTCTGCTTTGCGCTACATTAAGTAAATTTTTTGCTTGAAAATAGATGCCCCGAGCATCCGAAGCGTAAGAACAATTACAGTGTTGTAAAATCCGTTGTAAGCAGGAAGTGCAATAGACAAAATTAAATAATTTTTTTTTGTAATTACTTAATGTAACAATATTACATCGCAGCCGAGACTCCATAGATCAGTTGGTTAAAGCAATAGCGAACGATATTGGTTTAAGGCCCACGTCTGCTTGAAAAAAAAGAAAATTGGTTCAGCATTTGTTGCATTCCAAAGTAAAGCCGAGGAGTCTATTCGTAGTTGGAAGGTGAGACGATCCACTGCAGTCTTTCGTCTTCAACCTCATTCTGGCAGATCTGTGTTAAATAATTAACTCTATCAGATCTGCCATAATTTCCATTGATTCCAAATGTTAAGTATTTATTCAGTGATAGGGTTTTTTTATGCGGGTGGGGAATGCAACGTTGCGTACCCGTTTAACCCTATTCTATCGGGAACCTTTGAGGATCTTCCGTGTGGTCACTCTTGGGGAATTCTTCATAAACAACTAAAATGCAGCTGTTCAGTCTGCAAGTAGTTTCAGAACAGAACACGTTTTATTACAAATCACATACAAATGTAACAAAGTATAAAAGGATGTTAACAGTAGGAATGCAATTGATAGAATGATCATTAATTCATATCTTCTGGCCCTTGTGTGCCTTCCATGCTTTCCAATCATGTCTCTACATCAACCATTTGACTTGCACTGGTCCTATCGAATCCATCAAACCTTCTACCTATTCTGATTTGACCTGAAATGTACAACACTCAAGTGGACCTCTCATCAGTGTTTAACAGTATAGAAAGATTCATACCTCTGAAAGGTTTCGAATTTACTAAACATGTAGCATTTGCTAAAAGTTTAGCAACAACATTTGATAGATCAAAATCTGTTTATTTTAAGAGATGTCATCTTTAAATGATTTATGGTCAATGAAAATTACATTTTCTAAGAACAAATAAAATCAAAGTTGGTATCTGAAAGCTGACGGCAATGTTACATATTTCAGTTCTATGAAGCCATTGTGATAATCTTCTCCATAATCAATAAATTAATTCAAGGTAAAATCTGGTGTGTTAGCTTCAGATTATTGTTTGAAATTAGGTCTTGAACACAGAACATTGGATTTCAGCTCAAATTTATTTGATGATCTTTAGACAGAAACCTCCAGGGACTTCATTGGAATTAAAAACTTTTCGCACATAGTTCTATTCATCGGAGAGGGTCTTTAATTTTGATAATTTCACCATTGAAACCTATTGTTCTCCAGGGGGAAGGTGACACCTGCCAAAAAATGACACCTGTTGAAGGTTGGTTGAAACTGCTACAAATCCAATTTTCAAGCAATTTTTCTCACAGAAATATTAATTCTAGAAACTAATCGTTTTGTACACACACAGACATTTATCCAGACAGCAGACAGGTACATTTTCATACAGCTAATCCAATTATTTATCCCAGAAATATTAATCCAAACATGACCAAAATTGATGTTCACTCCTTGATAACTGCACTTAAAATGAGGCATTTGGCACCAAACCCCTCATCTACTTGAACAGAATATGAATAGAAACAATGGCATTTTCGACCTTTAATTCAACTACTGAACTGTTGTCAGTAATGTTCACCAACAACTGCTTTCAATCATTAACAATGTAAGGCCAAAACACACTAATTTTGGGTTGTTCCTGTGACTCTGGGGGAAAAGTTTTTAAATATGTTAAAGACCATGGCCTTAGTTGTTTCACAAAATTAATATGGTCTCCACCTATGGTCTCGACCACATTAATTTTGTAAAACAACAACGCCTGGGTCTTTAACATATACTGAAACATGTTACCATTTTTGATGGTTAAGTTTCAGACAATTTCAATTGGTCTGAAAAATACTACTATCCTATGTTGGTAAATTTTCAGAGACCAAAAATTATGCTGATGACATTTCTGTATTTTACAGAATTTGTCTTAAATAATATAATTTATTTATCAGTAAACCTGTGACAGATATATTAATTATCTATTAAACATTGTGTTAAACTTTTAGTAGATGCTAAACTTTCTAATAAACTTCGACTTCACAAATTTGCCAGATCTGTCAGTTCTGTCAGAATAAGGCTGAGGACAAAAAACTGAAATGACATTGAATCCCTCGCCAGAAGTTACCAGAAGTCCAAAAGGAGTATTTTGAAATATGCCTTGACACTTTTATGATGAGTAGGCCTACTTTAAGTTGCAGTCATTGGTGAGAATGTGTTTACACAGAATGCTGTCATGACATCACTTTAGATCTACGTGCCAGCAATTACGAAATTTCAACGACTCAACACCATTTTCTTGATATCGATAACAAAAATCTAATTTAAATTATGATCCCTTCCAGTCTAAATGTACTATCAACCTTGCCGGTGTGTTTGAGACCACGAGATTATTCACACTTCAATGGTAACCACTTGAGATTCACTAAGGAACGGAAACCATCTAAATCCGTAAGATTCCACGAACTTAACAACCACCCATCTACGGAGAGTATTTCACCGAAACGTCTTGCCAAAAGCTACAATTTTCACTTATGTGGCTCAGGGCGGAGTCAACAATAAACTACTGGGGTTCTTAGGGTAAGAGGCATATTTTGGATGTGAATCTTCCAGGGAAATAGGCTTGTAGCTAACAGATAATTTACTCTGAGCTCTTGAAAAATTGTCTGTTTTCAGAAAAAAATTATTGAAGCCAGAACTCAACACAGTTAACTTATTACATGCCGCGACTCCTTATATTCATTTTCACCAATTTGTGTTTGTGTTCAGGCTTGATGAGTACTTTACATATATCCCAAACAATCTTTGTGTTTATATATGTGTGATCAGAAATCTCTAACCCCGAAAACCCTGATTTTTAAAGTACATCTGTGCAGAATGGCTTTTAAAATCGGAATTTGAACGAGGGGCCGGCGAATGGGGCTCAAGATGGTCCCCGCACAAAACTGTATGGAAAGTATGTCATCAACAGCCCCCCCCTCCCCACCAGACCAAGGAATTTGAGATTTTTTCATTTTTGAACTCCGGAACAAAAGTTGGAGATTAGGTCAACCCTCACCCATATCCTCATGGCCATGTGGGATTTGCAATATGGAGACCAACCCAAGTCGACGGTAGTGTGGTCTCCTTGGCGGATAAATCCGTTAGCGCTGACCACAAAAAGTACGCATAACGGCAAAGTTGCGGTCCTGGAACAGGTTAGGTTCTTCAGCATTGGCCATGTTCTGATGAAAAGATCACTTCGGAAGGGAAAATGATGGCAATATCAGAAAAGCATTTAGTCCACGTATTCGATATCGGCCTTCAAGCCATATTCAATAATCTTTAGTTCAGGTGATGAATAAAGAGCTACAGATCACAGAAATATTTCAGACATCAAAAGTTGTTCACCTTGTGGTTTTTATTTTTTGGAAATCTACTGGAGACATTTCAAAGTGGACTTTTAGGCTTTCCAGCTGCAACACAATAACAAATATCTTGCATTTTCCTAACATGTCTTAAGGGGATTTTGCAGAAAACAATGAATTCACAGATCATACATCTCCAGTGACAGGTTGATATTTAGACTGCATAATGCCAACACTGAAGAGTCGTATTACAGAAATAAAATGCATTCGTGGATTATACTGTATGAACAGTGACCAGAACTCTCTGGGTGACTTTCTGTGAAATGAGAGATTGGGTCGGAACTGCATGCTGAGTCACCCAGAGTATGAGCAACACCCGAGTTGGTGGATCGGTTGAAAGTCTCGTTATGTCAATGCTGAATCCTCAAATGTAGAGACAAACAATTCCATTGACCTTATTTGGCAGGTTGCCAAAGACGAATAGATTTGTTGTTTAAGATCCAGTGATGTGACAGAAAGTTGCCTGGAACTGGATTGAGCCGACTTTGCGTATCAAAGGTTTTTAAGAGACCGTCAAAACCATGAAACAGTTTAAATCTTTTCTTGAGAACTGAGCATTGCCGAGTGATTGTGAACTCTGTCAGAGGATCGGTTGATTGAGAATTGTGAAGATAGAAAATTTAAATAAATGGTTTCTGCAAGTGAATTATTTCATAGTGAATAAACATTACACGACCAAATTCAGAATACTGGAGACTAAATGAGCTTTGCTGCCTAAGTTTTGCCTCAGGGATAGTCCCGTCAAATGTGCTTCAAAGACTGTAAAATGCGATTGGTGTGTTCCGTGTGTTCTTCACTACTCAATTTGAACACTCTGCCTGTTCATTGAAATAATTTGACCAGATCTATTTATGTTACAGTATGAAATGGTGTTGTTTGTTCATTACTGAATTGGTTTAACCGCCTTCTACTTTTCTTTCATCTGCTCGTTCTAATGGAAATGATAATGCATTCCTCGCTGAAATAACAATTTAGAAATGTCAAAAGATGTTCTCTATTGCCACGCAGTCACGTAGTGTGTTTCTACTAATGCAAATATCTAGTTAGTCAATACATAAGGAGACTAGAAGTTGTCTCTTTAATTGACAGAAAAACTTGCTAAATTTCAATTCTCAAGCCTGAGTAGGAGCCCAGTCAAACTTTTGATTTTGAATGAACCATTGCGAACATGTTCCTAATTCCAAAATGCCTGAGTAATCTGAAAAGTAATTTGAACATAAGTAGGCAATGTGCGGAATCAATAAAGATAAGTAGAAGCCAAATTTCCATTTTTTATTACGGACTGATCAATTCCAAAAATTCTATTGTTCAACATTTTAAATTTTACATTTAGATGAGTAAAATATCTTCAGAGGAATAATTTTTCAATTGAAAAGAACGCATTTGAAATTTCAAGGCAGAAAAGTATTAACGAGGGAAAGTGACGAATCAGGAAACTCATTCATATTTTAATCACGCTGGAAGGTATAACTAATGTAATCCACTTCAAAGACCTATTGACAGGCAATTGTACTTTTTTCTCCGATGAAAAAACTACAGAACTTCATTGACATTTCATTACAAATGCTTTGATGACAATAAATTATTGACTGCTTTCCAAGTAAATTAAATGTTTGCAAATTTTGTTTGAAGTGTTCCTGATTAAAGCAAAATATCAGTCCGGGAAGAAGATCATGCTTGCCTTTTGAGAATTCGCAAAAAAATTCTAATGATGACGATGAAAATAATAATAATAATTTATTTTCATCCAGGTGCGTTACAACTGTTCGTGCTAGTCATGTGGTTGAACAAAACGATACTATGTTACAACTCGACAATTTATCATTGTTCCTTCGAAGTTAACATAAGCGGCTTGAGATGAAGGACAAACACAGGACCATACTTGGCTGGTTGTTTTGGAGGGTTGTTTTAAAGCAATCTACATCTTAGTATAGGGGAAATTAAAAAAAAAGTATCCAATGTGGATGCAAGTACAACAGTATGTCAACTTACCAGAATAAAGAAGAGCCAAGAATATACGCCCTTCTAAAATATTTGTGTAGAAAATTAAAGATTTTGTCTTTCTTTCCTTAATTAGTGTAAATGTTTAAGCTGCTTAGTGGAAAGCAATCAATTGGGCTGAGTGAAAAATGACGGTGTTTCTGCCGTCATCTATCTCATCTAAAATGTTCAAATCATTGACACTGGAAAAAATCACCAAATGGCACAGAAATATGGTTTCACTGCCAAATTTCAAACTGGTTGTGTCTAAAATTAATCCACAAAAAAGTATGTACTGTGTATCTGGGCTTTGGAGTTGTTTTAAAACTGTCGTTGCTGAAGGATTATATGCTGGCAGTTCCTAATCCTGATCTGGCAGAAAAAGAACAGCACCAACTGTAAAGCTATTATTTGATTAATTCCCCCTGGAGCACAAGGAACTATCTACTTACCGTTGAGGGACATTATTACTATTCCAAACTAAGTTATTATTTTCTGAGTTGAGGTAATCGCATTACATGATGGGACTTGTGGAAGTTCTAATTGAATAACTCGTGAACTTGATATAAATAAGACACGCATCCTTGTTTAGTGGATGCGTATTTTTGGGAGTGTTGTGTGATTTGACAATAATGCTTTCGTGTGGTTTTTGGGACAGATCTGTGATTGTAAAATTTGTTTTATTGTAACAATGGGTTAATGAAAGAGAATATTGTAAGATAAAAAGTAATAAGACAGTAGTATTTTTATCTGAAAAAATCCACATGAAACATTGTTTGTCAATCGCATAGGAAAACATCCGATCCATTAAGCAACGTTATGTTTGCGATGATATTGTCATCTTCGGTTCCAAATGATGAGTGTGATGATGAGCAGCAGCTCATTTCTGGGCTGCATGTCTTCGATAAAGATTGGGCGGATTTTGGATTCTGACATTTCCAGGCGGGGAAAACACAGGGAATTAACCAAAAACAATTAAAACAAGGAAGTCCTCCTGCGTGAATGTAAGAAGCATACTTCCCACACTGCACAACCATCCTGGCCCTGGCCAGGGGAGAGGATCGGGGAGGGGAGAGAGGGGAGAGGAAGGGAGGAGAACACTTGTCCTGACTTGGAGGAGGGAGGGGTATCCCTGTCCTGAGCAGGGGAAGTAGGAGGAGGGAGGGAGGGGTACCCCTGTCCTGAGCAGGAGGAGGGAGGGGTACCCCTGTCCTGGGCAGGGGGGCTAGGATACCCCTGTCCTGGTCTGGGGTACCCCTCACTCCCCCTCCCCCCCTTGTGGACAGACACACACCTGTGAAAACATTACCTTCCCATCATACTACGTACACGGGTGGTAAATATGTTTTGCAGGGAATTTGAGTCCAATAGAGGGCGCATTAAAATGTTTCAGTTTTTCTATAATTTGGCTTTTCTGCCAAATCCTGTCAGCGTTTACAACATTGCCAACAAAGGCTTACGCGTAAAGCGCAAAATAAATTCAACCAAAAAATTGCCCCCAGGAGGGATTGAACCCAGGACCTGTTGATCATGATGCCAATGCTCTATGGACTGAACTAAGTCAACATTTAGTTCCCAGTCTGAATCTTTATGGCCTTTATAAAGTCATGCTCCATTGGCTCTATTGACTCTAGGAATGATCAAAGTCCAAAATGTGAAGTGGAGCATGAAACAAAGCTCATGCTGTTCTTCATCAATGCTGGCTGTATTCTGCCAGAATTTGGCAGAAATAGACAAATTACAGAAAAACTTGATTGTCTCCCAATGACATGATTCCAGAATGGCTTCGTTGCATTGGTGATTGCAATTCAAGGGAGATTGTGGTATGGGTTTCAAATGGGTAATGGTGGTGTTGATGAAATGTGCTATTTTTGTGTCAAAAACACACAGAATTTTGTCTTTATCAGAGTTCTACGTACACAATTGTGGAAACGAATGCCTTTGTCTTGTTTGAAAACAAGGCAATTCTCCACGAAAAAAACTTTTAAACCAAATCATCACCACAGCCATTAACCCATGTGAACAGCTTCATTTTGATTTTCACATGTTCATACAGATGGAGCCTTGTGTTTGTGCCATTACTGATAATAAGAGGAAATTCTACGGGTTATTTCAGGCTATTTGCTCACAATTAATGTTTCTCGGGATATTTGATATTAATTTATGCATAATTCATCTTTGTAAGATCCCCAAGAGGATTTTTGCAAAACCAAAGCACGAATAAGGAAATGTCTTCTTCTTTTAAAAGATTCCTTGATGAAAGCTTTCCATTTTCCCACATTCCCGTTGTTATCCTTTTCCCCCTTTATATTGTTTCAACACTTTTAGAACTTTTAAATTAAAAATCAAACAATCGTTTTGCAAATTCTTACCAAGATCTGTTGCACCGTCCCACTTACGGTGCAGCCATTCGCATACACATCTTGCACATCTAGGTTGAGAGCCCCACTGGGATCTC
>JBCAUG010726911.1:0-12220 GCA_038406175.1 Haplosyllis leylae
TCTGCTGATGAAAATGATGCAATCACTGAAGATATTCCACTGCAGGATGAGTCATTACCATTACACCTGTGTGGAGTGACTAATAACACCGCTCTGAGAATTATAGGTGGCAGCATCATGGTTGAGCTGGTCGCCCATAGGGAACGAAGAAGTCAGCCTTGGTACAAACCATTCCCTAGAACTGCGACAGTAAAAGCAAACCATCCGTTCCATTGACATTTTCTTTGGTAACACACAATATCTGGCAGACATCTGGCTATTTTTACAGCATGGCGACCGTTACAAAAAGCTCGTAGATGACATGACAGTGGGTACAATATTGTCCAGTAACGATATTGTTCACGTGATTGAAGATAGAATATGCATCAGAGACCATCTGGTTACAGTATTCCTTGGAGACGTGGCACTTGGCCGGGTTGGGTGGAATACCGACGACACAGAGTTGAGTCTGAAGCTACGTGTTCAGGAACAGCTTGGGTTTCCTGTTTCATGTGTGGATATCAGATGGAGAGTTCAGAATCAAGGATGGAATAATGTACCTTGGGCTGTGACACCGCCAGAAGCTGTCCATCTATCATAAATCATTTAAAACACCTGTAAACTTCAATACGAGTTTCTCTATTGTCTCGTTATACTCAATTTATAGTTTAAACTATTTTAATTACAAGTCAAGCAAATTTATTTCAGTGCACGAATCATTATTGAAACGTTCAAATATAATTTCAATTGAATAAATTTTATTTGTATTATCTCAATGATCTGATATATTTCAAACATTAGACATGGACAGTAGATAACACACTATTTGCACATTAGTTAATATACGGTAAACAATTAAATTAAATGAGAGACGCAAAATCCTTCAACGACGTTAAAAATCAGGGAAAATGTAAATTGTGATGTAATAAATGACCAGAGGGAAGTAAGATATTCGAGTTTTTTCAAAAATCTTGTCTAATTAGATGAATTAGACAAAAAGAATTTTTACAAAAGTGGGGCTCGAGTCCAGGATCTCCTGCTTATATTCCAACCGCTTTAA
Organism: Haplosyllis leylae; assembly: GCA_038406175.1. NCBI lineage: Eukaryota > Metazoa > Annelida > Polychaeta > Phyllodocida > Syllidae > Haplosyllis > Haplosyllis leylae. The sequence continues at coordinate 1,040 of JBCAUG010726911.1, forward strand.
CCATAATACCATGGAGTCAACTGTGCTTGTGGGAAACTTTAAATAGCACCTATTTCATGCACCACTGCATCTGTCCAATTAATCTAATTCATCCAATTAGATGAAAACTTCCCTATTTTGAAAAAAAACTAGATTATTATGATTCTACCGTGTAATTCAGGTCTATCAACATAGGAAAGCTCTCCATCCTCTTTCAGATGGATCGAAGAGAGGTTGCACATTCGTATTCTGTCGTTTTATACAGAGTGTACTATCTACATCAATCATTAATCCTGATTTAAAGAAGAGCACACTGTTGATATCAGCATGCGGCTGCCACGTACTGATAAGAAATGTAATTTAAGGGCCTGGTTCGAATTAGAAAAGCTCAAATATCCAGCAAAAGTTACTGCGATTTTATGTAAGTTAGTGAATCAAAGCAAGACTCATTACTGATTTCCTAAGAAATTTCTCTGAGGAAGATGAAGTTACGGATTCAGACATTGATGGGACTAAGTGTCGAAGTGGAGGCTGATCCACAGAACACTATACTGGATCTAAAGGTTAGTAATAGTGGTAAGGAGAGGGCTCCTCAAAGCAACAGCAAGAGCCAAACAAGATGAATAGATTAGACAGTATGAGCCTATCAAATGTGGTGGTCCATGACCTTCTTCACTGTTCATTGAAATTGTTTTATTATTATTTCAACAGAAAATTATCCACAAGCATATGGATGTTACCGGGGTTATTCGAGTAATAAAGGGTCAGCAAATTCTACCAGATGGCAGTACGTTAGATGATCACAAAATCACAGATGGCTCCACCGTCAACATCGTTATTGAACCAGATAAAAAGATCAAGCTTCTTGTGAAGTTTGGTCCCAAAGAGGTCACGTATTCAGTGAATAACTCAGTGCGTATGCGCGACCTCAAACAACAGCTCATAGATGGCGGTACTGTTGGGTTTGAAGTGGACGAATTCAGTCTTCTTGTCTCTGCTGATGACAACCATGCAATAACTGAGGATATTTATCTGAATGATGATTTGCTGCCGTTACACCTGTATGGAGTGAGCGGTAATACAAGAGTCAGAATCATCAGTAGAAGTGTGGTGATTCAACTAGTTAACCCCGTTGGAAAAACATTTCACTGCACATTTCCCAAAGAAATGAAGATAAACCAAGTGAAGGCAAGATTAAAATCCCTAGTTGGTTTCATTCAGTCCACTAACGTAACGAGAACTGGCATCATCTTGTTCCTTAAAACTGAAATCGGATACCGTAAGCTATGTGGCGATGAGCCGATAGGTGAAACATTATCAGACAATGACGTTATTCATTGCATAGAAGAGATGTTTTATTCAGAGTCCAGTATGATTCGAGTGAATTACAATGATGATAAAAAAAGTTATGCTGTGATTCCAGTGAATTACAATGCTGGAAGCGTTGGGAGCTACGGGAGTGAAACAGTATTGAGCCTGAAGCTGCGGATTCAGCATCAGCTCGGATTTCCTGTCGCCTGTGTTGATGTGAAAAGGGGAGAATCATCATTGCAAAACAAATTTCCACTTAAGTATGGGTATTTATATAAAATCATTGTTCAACGGGACCGCAACACTTTAGAGCAACACAGAAGCATGGATGGATCCACCGTGAATACAAAACCTGCAAATACAATCAAACTGTGTGTAAAGCTTGGTGCCAGAGAGGTCACGTGTTCAGTAAGTAGCTCATTGAGCGTGCGCGAGCTAAAGCATCAGTTGATAGATGGCGGCGTGGTTGGGTTTCTATTCAATGAATTCAAACTGATGATCTCTGCTGAGGACAATGACGGAATTACTGAGAATATTTTTCTGGATGACGATTCTCTACCATTACATCGTTATAAAGTGAGCGATAATACAACAGTAATCATCATCAGCAGAAATATGGTGATTCAGTTTGTCAACTCCAGGGGACAAAACTTTTACAATACATTTTCCAAAGACACGACAATGAGCCAATTGGGGGAAATTTTGCGTTCCATCGATTGTTTCTTTCGGCCACCAGTACAGAACGACATCATACTGTTCCTTCAAACCGAAGGCAGATACAGAAAGTTACGTGGTGAGGCGCCTATCGGGATAGCATTGGAAGCCACCGCTGTGATTCATTACATAGAAGATATATCTTTTCCACAAACACATATGATTCCAGTGCATCACAATGACGGCAAACAAAGATGGCGACCAGAGGACCTCAAAGAGGTTGAGATTGGACAGGTTGGGTGCAGTGGGAGTGACAGAGTGTTGAGCCTGAAGCTTCGGATTCAGCATCAGTTCGGATATCCTGTCGCCTGTGTTGATGTGAAAAGGAGAGGATCATCATTGCACAACGGGACTCCGATGGATTTTGACAGCACGGAAACTTATATTAGTGTCAGTATATCATGAAACAGTCAATACCACCATATTTGTAGATCTAAATGACGCCTTTGATGTTTTTACATAAAATGTAAGCGACACCACAGGACTGCATTGAATCCACTTTAAAAGGCTTGTCATCCGAAGAAGTAAGAATAAGCGAAAACTGCATGAATCAAACAATGTAATGGATATTGTTAGTTCTTTGATCTTGTTGAGTATATCACGGAATAAGAACAGTAAATATTAATATCTACTGATACTCTAAAGATATGTGTTATTAGAGAGGTTTATTGTCGTTGATAACATGAATGACACTCATTTATAACGTAATAGAATTTTTTACGTGTATCTGTAAACAATTTGAAGTAGAATAAATCCTGAATATGTCAAAATTATCAATGCGATAAATTTGAATTGTTGGATAAAAGTGTACATTTTGAAATAAAATATGTTAAGATAAAGTTCTCTCTTCTTTTGCCGCCTAATGCTGACAAAACGATTTCACGTGTTATTGTGATGAGTACAATGCAAACCAATCAGTAGATCTACGTTCTTCTGACATCAATTTCAATTTCAAGGCTTATTATGTTCTATTCATTTCATTTGGCAGCCACTTACTTTGATCGCCTTGAGCCAAAATTCATCGGCAGGAGCAAAGACGTTATTATCTTCTGGGCGTTTGCTATTTCTTCGTCGGGATCTGCTTCTTCTCTCTCTCGAGTCGCGCCTCTTCTGCCCTTCTTGCTTGTTCAGCTTCGAGCTCCTCGACAGTGATCCCCCTCTGTGCTGCTGCCGCCTCCATAGCCTTCCTGCGCCTCTCTTCTTGTTGTTCCTCAATCTTCCTTCCCTCTGTCTGCAGTTCCTCCGAAGTGATTACTGCCAAAGGTGACATCTTTTGATACGAGACGCCATACGAAGCTATTTTTTTTCTCTCATGACAAGGCTTTTCTTCATCAGGGATCCCGTTTTTCTGTCTACCACGGTTCATGTACCAATATTCGGAACTATTTCTCTGCTGTTGAAATAGCAAGAGTTCGCTGATGGGTATCCCAAATTGGTCCTGTGCCCTCAGCTTGATGGCCAGGCATGTGTCTTCTTCCTCTACACCCTGTATCTTCTTGCCATTCTTTGTCATGGTGACAGTACAGCTGCTAAAGCTCCATCTGTAGGACAACACGTACAAGTTGTCATCGTTTTCGATTTTACAGTTCTCAACGTTTTCATCATTGTCTAATTCATGGAACTCCTTTTCCTCTGTTATGAGGTACAGTCTCATCCCTTCAACGCTCACACCGTCTTCCATTCCTCTTATTTCATCAAAGTTTGACTGGATAGCTCGGCGTCCTCCTACTCTTTGAGAGCTTGGTTGTTCATAGAAATAAAACCGCATTGTTGACATCCATTTTGCTGTAGCTAGTTTTGCCTTCACTTCTCTGATTGTATCCTTCCTGTAAAGACGCCAAAATAAGGTAGCTCCTTGATTGTTGAGTATTGTTACGGTGACATAAGGCTTAAGAAGTTGCAATGTTGTACCATCATTGATTCCATAGAAATGCAGTGGCATCGGATTCTCCAGTGTAACGTCTCCCAGTCTGATCTCTAGCTTCTCTGGCGTCACGCCACATCTCAGGACACCACAGATCTTAACCTTCAGCGCCATGACGGATGTAGAATTAGGCACCATTATACTGTGCACATCTGAACCCATGCTGATCCCTATGTTGATATCCAAATCCGGCTCAAATAACGCACTTATCATGGTGCCCTCTTGTAGTGAGTACTCAGACAACTTCCGGTCATCCTCAAGGACGGTCAGACCTTGAAGCAAACGCACCTGCCCCGTGGCTCCAATGGATTCATACAATAGCCTCTGAAAAAATATATACATTTACAAATAAATGACATCTAATACATTGTTTAAAATTTTCGGTTTTTTTCACCGTTCGTTGCATGCATCAAGCAGAAGCCTACATTTCATGCTTTCTACACCTTTAGCAGATGTAACAACTTAGATTTACTTGTACCCAAACGAAATTGAACTACTTGGGAATGTTCAAAGAATATACAAGAAGCTAGTTCTCTGACCTTGACATTCCTTACGCCATCATGTGGCGCCACCTCCAGATCATGTTTCTCTCCCGTCAAGGTTGTGATCGTCACCTTCATTTTGCCAGAAACTATATCAGAGCAAAACAGGCGTCAAACCTTCAATACTGTGACAAGAATCTGGCCTACAAACCTTTCGGTGACAATCAATCCCCTCAATATCAATCTCAAATATCATATCATTTATGTGTGTTCTACAAATATTATCGTACACCATATGTACCACACTCAATGAAACTATATCATAGATAACACAATGAAATAAAACTTTACGGTAATTACCAACAAGGGTAGGTGCACTTTCGGGTGGGAGGGGGAGGGCGGATGTCAGTAGATGTGTTGAAGACTGCATCATTAAAAATTGATGGTCCAAAAATGTAGGAAATTATTGAGGTAAGTAAGACATTTTGGTTCAGTCAAGTAATTCTTAACAGTTCTCGAGGGAATTGCGTCATTACATTAGAAAAGAAAAGTTGCACGTTTTTGATTATCCTCTGTCTGGCAGAACATAGCATATTGTGGGCCTCATATGAAAGCAATCACCAACAAACACCGAGATAAGAGCACACGAGTGATATCAAATGATAAGAGGTTCTCTTTGAGTGACCCAAGTTTCATTTCAAACATCAACTGCACTGTCAGTATACGTACATCTCGGTGTTGAATACTGATCGTCTAAAGGCGTTTTGTGAGGAAGATGAAGCTCAGGATTCAAACATTAACAGGACAAACTGCAGAGATAGAGGCGGATCCTCAGAACACAGTACTGGACCTCAAGGTTTGTCAAGACTCAAAAAAATTTCAATAAATTGACTTGAACTGATTTTTCGTTTAAATGGTTAGATGAGCAACGTCTTTTGATGAAGCTAACATTTTTACGTGATAGGATGAACAAATTGGAGTTTTGCCTGTCATTGCCCTTTGTCATTCTTATCACTAGAACGTTCTCTATTTTCGCAGAAAATCGTCCACGAAGGTATGAAGATCCCTGGGGCTGTTCGAGTGATAAAGGGACAGAATGTTCTACCAGATGGCAGCACTTTGGAACAACACGGAATTACAGATGGCTCCACTGTCAGTATCATTATTGAACCAGAAAAAGATATCAATCTACGAGTGAAGTTTGGTCCTAAACAGGTCACATGCTCAGTAAAGGACTCAATGCGCGTGCGTGAACTGAAGCAACATCAAAATCGGTTAAGAATTGGCTTCAGGAATGAAGAAAGAGTGATTCTTCATTAGGTGGGGGCATGGGCTTTTTACCCCTAGTCAGCTCAGACCATGCTGTCAGCTTTGTTTACTTTGTCAACTTTGTTTACTTTGTCAGCTTTGTTTACAGCTTTGTTTACAGTTGGCAGCTGCAAGCTCGATCCAGGGGAGGGAAGTAGGACGCGTTATATATATCTATCTGTTCGTGTTATCTTCTCCAAACAGTACCAGGACTCATTCAAGTACCAGGACTAAAGTACAACTTGTTGGGGCTTTGCTCATTCAAGTACCAGGACGCACGACGTTTCGCCCGAAGCTGCATTTCGTACCTTTCAATCCATGTTGTTACAATATTACAGAAGGACAGCATACCCAACAGATAGAGACAACTGGTTCCGGAAGCGGTGATTGGTTCCAATCAACCGACATCAGGATCATGGATTCCAATCAACTAGTGTTCCAAGCGAAGGGTTCCAGAGACGCTATACTGGGTCTGGCAACACAGGACACGTAATACGTTTATTACTAATTCCTAATCAGCAGCTACTGTAAAATTAGCATGAGCAGAATTGAAAACAATGCGCACTATAATTGATCAATCTTGTTTCTTAAGTCAAGATGCTGGCCTGCGGTCTGCGAAATCGAACATAGACAGTTGTAGAGGAGGTATATAAAACCATTTCATCAATTTCCATTTAAAAATATTTATTTTTAATGCAAAATTTGATTGAATTACTTAAAATAACTCATAAACATGTTTGTGTGTGTGTGTGGATGTATGTGTGCAATCCCAGTTAGTTAAGACCAGCTATTTCCATTTCAGTTTAAATGGGTATGGGCTAAATTGGAACAACAAAATCTTTTCAATTAAGGGCAAAATTTGTTTGCATTTATTTCTGCTCAGAAAAGTTCTGAGACAATGTAAAAAGAAAATATATGTGCAATCATCATCACATTTCAAGGATAATTCTAGCTTTTACTTAACTTAAGTGCAAAACTTTTTCAGTGGTTAATTACTACAACCCATAGTTCATACACACTATGGAATCTAAACTCTTCACTGCATGTGAGGAGAAAGAGGAGATAGTAATGATTTCCGAGAGGGGGCAACAACTAAAATTTCTAAACAAATATACATATAAGTATTTATTAATTCTCAGATATTTTTGTGTAATAATGTATGAAAACTACTTTACTTTACTTTATAAGATAAGTTATGGCATGAGTTAATATAATGTAGAGGTTAGCATGTAGGCAGATGGAATGATGAGTTGAGTGTGTTTAGAAGAATGTGAAAGCAATATTGATGCCAAGCGAAGCGAGGCTGGAAATTATTTGGAAAAAATATAAATTTAAGGCCCTAAAATTCATGGTTTAGCTCTTAAACTGTATACTGGGGCCTCCAAATCTGGGAGTTAGGTGCGGGCGTTATTATGCCTCTTGCGTTTTCACACAGGAGGACTTTCTTGTCAAAAAAAATTTTCTGGAGGACATAAGTCCTATTTTGTGGGGTAACTGATACCTCTGTTTTGGACTTCTGACGACGTCTGTCTTGAATTTCAAAGCCAGGATGGATCCATCACTTGTGTGCTTTGTCGCGTGCGTGCAATATATTCCTCAGATTCACGCATTATAAATAAGACTTATGTCCTCCAAAGAATTTTCAAAAATAAAAGCTGTGGAACCTGTGTTTTGAGACTCGTACAAACGATTTTACAACGTGTACTAACATTTCATTCTTTTCAGGTTTACTACAACTACAATTACGGCCAATACTTCACCCTGTGGGATCGTATTGGAGGCTCCTTCCGAAGTCCGAGCAGCTTTGAAGGTTACGGTCCCATGGATGAAGTGAAGAAACGTAGGGCAAAACAACAGCAAAACGGAACGAAAAAAGGACACGTACAAAATGGAAAGAAAACCAATTAAGGTTCTATTCAGACCCGAGTGAAAGCGACGTTGCGTTGGAAAGATTTCATTGATTTGTACAGGTGTATTCACACCAAGCAAAAGCAAAAGTGACGTCGCTTTCTTGATCGCTTATCGACTGATTGGAGTGAAAGCGAAAGCGATTTCACTTTCGCCTTCGCTTGCTCTCGGTGTGGGTATAGCTTAAGACTGTTATATTTGTACTGATGCTGTTTATGTTAAAGGTTGTTGTTGATGTGAATTTAAATTCAGTAGAACCTTCCATAGAAGCAACTTTTTTGGTCGATTTTACAAACGTTTTTAGCACAATCATAATGTCTGTACTACAGAAGTGGAAAAGAAAGGTTCCGAGAAAAGGCTGACAATTTTGTAATTCTGCAGCTTTTTCACAGTTATCAATCAATGATGGCTGTGTTGTTCAAAATGTTGTCATGGAACAAAATTATGGTGCTTAAACACGAATGGTATTGAAATGTTTCTTACTTGGGTCAGAACAACAACGGTTGTTCCAAAGGCCACACGGCTTTTTTGTTCAGATTACCCATTCGAAAACTTCTTGAAATTTTTTGTGACTGCATTTTTGGAACGAAAACAATAATGAACCAATGTATTTCGTGTCAAACAATTTCTCACAACGTTATATCCGTTTTTATGAAGTATTTCTGCTCTACTGCATTTGATTGGGGGAGGGGGTGTGAATATGAACAATATTGTGATACTAAGATAAGTTGAAATATTGCAAATGTAAATATGATGTTGCGACGTTGAACGTTCGCATGCTGGCATACATATCATTTGTGCCACCAATAAACCAATCAGCTGATTGACCACCACCTAATTGTCATAAAACAGACGGAATGTTCCCCACATCTTCTTTACCTATCAGTCAATAACTAAGCTGACCACAGACGATCCAGCAGTAACTTGTGTATTAATTATTGTTACAAAATGGAGTATATTCACACACGGTTTGTAACGGTTGACGCAAACAGTTGTGTTGCTTTAGTCTGTGAAAAACAATCATAATGATCTTTTGTGACGACAATAACGCAATCAATATCATGCCAAATGACTCAGATTCTAAAGATCCTTGTTCACGTAACGTTTGCCTTTTTGGTAAAGTTGTGGTCAAATTTTAGCATTGTCCATGGCAATAAGAGACAAATGCAGAGACTCTGTCTACTACCATTTGCGTTTGCGCTACGTTCAAACGTTTTTTTAGGTTCTTCAAGAAACGCGAAGCTAGAAATTCTCACTTTTCCATTTTTATTTGGAGAATAACTTCCATATAATTCTTCGTAAATTTCTACTGCTACGTGTAAATTTAGCAGAGCTATCAATTTGAATTGTGGTGCCATATTTATTGTTACTGGATACTATGCAAGACACTTACAGTGTTTGTAATAAGCAGTTGATTAAAATCTATATTTTGATAAATAAAAATTTGGTTTCAGTTCTTTTTTTTACGGGACAAAGTATGATGACATTAATAAATTCATTTCCGACTCATTTTCGGACCGAAGTCTGGGGTCGAAGTACATTCACTCAGAAGAACCGAGTGCACATTTTTACCGTCCGCATCCAAAGGATGGGGGAAGGTAATAGTTTCAGTTTGTTTGTCAGTCCACGGGGGAGGGGGGTTATCCCACGGTACCCCCCCCATGCCAGTTCAGGTTGGGGTACTCCCCCCCCCAGCCGGGTCAGGTTGGGGTACCCCCCCTGGAGATCGGACGTTATAGCGGGCACTTGCTACGCGGCGGGCAGTGAGCCTCTTGCGTTCACGCAGGAGGACTTGCTTATTGCATACATTGTTACTTGGAAAAATGAAGTTTAGTTGTAAACTTTGCAACTTCGGTGCAGAGCGGTCGGATTCTGATATTTCGCAGTGTAAATTTCCGAAGACAGTTCGATTCATTTGTCAAGCGAAGGCTGTGTTCAACCAGTGTGTCATCATTAAGATAACATACTCAAGTAATGCCTTTCAAATTGACTACTTTTGCCAATCGAGTTTTCCCGTAATACACAAAGTTGACAACATTGGCATTTCGGTAAATAAATTGGAAACAGTTAAGAACCTAACGATTTTCAAATGAAATTTATATTTGTAATGGTGTTTTGATAAATGATGTGATGAATTTCTCTATCTATCATATTTTGAAATTTAGGCAAACACAAAAATGTCAACATTGCCAACTTTGTGTACAGTTCAGATACGATTTTCTTTCACTCTGTGTGGCATGTGCGACAATTTCTTCGACTGTTGCCATCAAAAGATGAGCTTGGGTTCCTGGAAATATTTTTTCATGAACCATGCCAACATTTCGAACTTCATAAACAGTTTTGACTTCTAATATAGTGGAAATATAAATGGATGCATTTTGCGGGTATCTTTTTGTCAGCTATGTTTGCAACACTGAGGAGATTGCATTGGCTCCTTCTGGATCCGCTACGGCACAAACTGATTAATTTGACGACCTAAATACAGTGAAGTCCACGAAATGTCATTAGCAGCGGACAAGAAAATTGTTTCTTGTTTCCTAATTTTTCTTTTTCCTTACCGCCCGCATTCCGAAGGAATGGGGAAGGTTGGTAATATTTTCAGCTTGCCTGTTCACCACCGGGGAGGGGGTTAACTCAGTCCCCGGTTCTTTCTCTGGTCTCTTCTCCCATGTCCTTTCGGGGGGTACCCTGGTTCTTTCTCTGGTCCAACGTCTTTTCTGGGGGTACTCCTCTTCTGGCTTGGGGGGCGAAGAATGTACCCCCTGTACTGTCCCGGCTGGGGGCAGGAGGGGTACCCCCTGTCCTGTCCTGGTTGGGTGGCTCCAGAAAATGAGTGTTTGCATTTGTGCTTTTGTTTGTGTTTGCATTGCGAACACATACGATACAGTCAATACTGTAAGTGTTATTAACATGTAGGGCCTATAAGACGGAGGTGTTTTATAACGAAACACCTCTGGCTTATGTCTGGGAATGAATTTTTAATGCTTACATCATTTATGTTGGAGACATTTTTTTAAAAAAAAAAACACTTAGAGCAGGGCAGAAGTGTTTTTTTATTATTAATTAACACCTCTGGAATGTAAGCTGGAGGTGTAACAAAAAAAAATTCTTAAGGTATCTATCCTGGAACCATTATTTTAAATAAGACTTCCAGCTTAGATCCCAGAGGTGTTATTACCGCCCACGTACATAGTACAAGGGAAGGTAATAGTTCCACTTTGTCTGTCCACTGGGGGGTACCCCAGCTTGGGTGGGGGGTACCCAGTTGGAAGGTTAACTGGGGGAGGGGGTACTCCTTGGTTGGATACCCCCCCCACAATTTTTTTATCAATTTTTTAAAACCTTTTTTAAATTGTTTTTTCTTTAATTTTTTTTGTTTTTTTAAGGTTTTTTATGGGGGACATAAGTCAGGATAGGTTTGCTACGTGGCGGGTGGTATGCCTCTTGCATTCATGCAGGAGGACTTTCTTGTTTAGACTACAGGTCGGGCACGGCTAAATCGAACACGGTTAATCCAAAGTTCCACTTAATTCAAACTTTTTTCAAAATCTTTGC
>JBCAUG010726922.1:0-12219 GCA_038406175.1 Haplosyllis leylae
GTTGTTGGACTTGTTGTAGGACTAGTTGTTGGACTTGTTGTTGGGCTAGTTGTAGGACTAGTTGTAGGACTTGTTGTAGGACTAGTTGTTGGACTTGTTGTTAGACTTGTAGTTGGACTTGTTGTGGGGCTTGTGGTAGGGCTTGTTATTGGACTTGTTGTTGGACTTGTTGTTGGACTTGTGGTTGGGCTTGTGGTTGGACTAGTTGTTGGACTTGTTGTTGGACTTGTAGTTGGACTTGTTGTGGGACTTGTAGTTGGACTTGTTGTGGGGCTTGTGGTGGGGCTTGTTGTTGGGCTTGTTGTTGGACTTGTTGTTGGGCTTGTTGTTGGACTTGTTGTTGGGCTTGTTGTTGGACTTGTAGTTGGACTAGTTGTTGGGCTAGTAGTTGGACTTGTTGTTGGACTAGTTGTTGGACTTGTTGTGGGACTAGTAGTTGGACTGGTGGTTGGACTAGTTGTTGGACTTGTAGTGGGGCTTGTTGTGGGACTTGTTGTTGGACTAGTTGTTGGGCTTGTTGTTGGACTGGTTATCTCTGGTGGTGAATGACAGAAGGAAATAGTAAAGTTCATCACTTTCATTGGAGACAATGCATTAGTAGTTGATCTTGGCATGAACTTAACAACCAATTTCTTCACACTGGTTCCTATTGGTACCATTGGGAAATGATACAAGACATCTGCTTCAGAGTCTACATCAATATTTACCTGAAATTTCAAAAGACTAATATAAGGTATGAACTCACTTTTTAGATTTTAGAAAAGATGTCTACTAGAAGATATTTGGTCATAGTAATCTAAGCATTTGCCTGAAATAAAGTTCTTACATATATAGAATGATATGTTATATTGCATTTCTATTTTCTATTGTTTGCAAGGAAAAGCAGGTATTTAATTAAAACATCCCTGATAGAATAATATTTCATAGACAACAAGTAAATATGTGGGCTTACACTTTGACTTGTACTGTCATCCTTACTGTCTGTAACTCGAACTGTTATGGACCTAAGATTTGTAGCAACCATTTCCATTTGCAGTAATTCATATATATCTACTGGATATTGTCCATCAGTAGTGGCTGGTGTATCTATTTCAACCTAGAGAGAAATATTCAAGGAAAGTGAAGAAAGAAGTATATTTAAGAGGACACTGAAAATACATTGAAAATACTTTGATGGTTGTTGTTCACATATTTTCTTCATAAAATTGAATCATGTTTTTGGGTTCTTTTATTATTTTATCTAAAAATACTTTGACCTATTGTGCATATCCACATTTACTTACTATAACCATGTCTTCAGTATTATGCTCAAAGATTTGGTCTTCTCCACCATAGATATCTTCCAGTAGACCAGAAGGTGCCAAAAAGGAGGTTGTTATTTTCCCATTGACTTCCTCTACATTAAAGTCTGCTGTATTCACATTCAATCTACTTCCAGGATAGCACACTGAAGGAAAATGAAATTAATGTTATTCAGCTTTCATTTTACAAAAGATTACAATACATATGACAGCTCTATTTAACATAAAGTAAGAAAATGAATATAGTGAAGCACATGTATATTAAAATAGTATTATCAAGGATAAGAAGATAAACAAGATATTACAGGCTTTAAAATAAAATATCTTGAACTCCTTTTGAAAAGGATAACCACTCAAAAATCTTAAAAGGTCCACTAGTATTTACTTACTCTTCTTGATGCAGAGCTTAAACTCTACATTACTGATAATAGGCTTGTGTCCTCCTTGTTTTGGTGTTATTCTCAGTGTTATGTTCTTAGCATCACTATACATCAAATCATGGAATTCTGGTGTAGCATTATCAAAAGGTATAGCATCATTATTGTCCTCAATGATAAAAGATCCAGACTGGGTTCCACCAGGAATCTATAATATTAAATGTATTATTTACTATACCTGTTAAGCTAATTGTACAACTCATTTTTATGGAAAAATATAATCAATTGTTAGCAACCACTCAACTTAATTCTTACTTTAGAATGATTTGCAATTAATTAGCCAGTATACTTGTCTCACTATTAAGTCATTACATAAAATATTAAAATTCAACTTGCATTGTATTTGTACTCATTTCCATCTTCCAGATGAACAATGACCACAATACTATGTACTTCTTGTGATAATTTATAGTATATTGAATCCAGACCAACTCTAGTTGCATCACCCAGTTTATCCTCCAGTGTAATGTCAAAGGAATCACCAGGAAGATTGACATTATTTAAGTCAATGCCAGGTCCATCATACAATACATCTGCTGCATTTATAGGTTCACCAGTAGTCGTTTCTTCAACATTCACAGTAATATCATATTTGATATCCCTTTCAAAAGTATGATGGTTTACTTTCTCAGATGCGTCAGTACATTCAAATGGTGGACTTGTTGTTGGACTTGTTGTAGGACTAGTTGTTGGACTTGTTGTTGGGCTAGTTGTAGGACTAGTTGTAGGACTTGTTGTGGGACTTGTTGTTGGACTTGTAGTTGGGCTTGTGGTTGGACTTGTTGTTGGACTTGTAGTTGGACTTGTAGTTGGACTTGTTGTTGGACTTGTTGTTGGACTTGTTGTGGGGCTTGTGGTGGGACTTGTTGTTGGACTAGTTGTTGGACTTGTTGTTGGACTGGTTGTTGGGCTTGTTGTTGGACTTGTTGTTGGGCTAGTAGTTAGACTTGTGGTTGGACTAGTTGTTGGACTTGTTGTGGGGCTAGTAGTTGGACTTGTGGTTGGGCTAGTTGTTGGGCTGGTAGTGGGACTCGTTGTTGGACTTGTTGTGGGGCTAGTTGTTGGGCTAGTAGTAGGACTTGTTGTTGGACTAGTTGTTGGACTTGTAGTTGGACTAGTTGTTGGGCTAGTTGTTGGACTAGTTGTGGGGCTAGTAGTAGGACTTGTTGTGGGGCTAGTTGTTGGACTTGTAGTTGGACTAGTAGTTGCACTAGTTGTTGGACTGGTTGTTGGACTAGTGGTTGGACTTGTTGTAGGACTAGTTGTTGGGCTTGTTGTTGGACTAGTAGTAGGACTAGTTGTTGGACTTGTTGTTGGGCTGGTTGTTGGACTTGTTGTGGGGCTAGTTGTTGGACTAGTTGTCGGGCTTGTTGTTGGCCCAGGTTCTGTGCAGAACTTCAGTGTGATGTCCTTGATGATTGATGGCGGTACGGTGTCTCCAGCTGGTGTGTTAGCAATTGTAATTAACAATAACCTGATATCGGTTTCCAGGAATTGATCTCGCTGTGACTGGGACAATATTTTATTACTGTCATAGAAATTCTCTATTGAGGAATTCTGAAATAAATACAAAGAAGATAGTACGTTGAAAATTTAAGATTCATGCTGATGGCACTGATAAAATTTACATTATAGACAATGTAATTTTTAAGTAAATGGTCTAAGCCAATATTACCAGCATATTGTCTTTGAATATTTGAATGAATTTGAATATTAGTGAGGATGTCTATGTAATTGATTGATGGATGGTTTCAGTTGTCCAGTTAATTTGTTAGATTAGCTTCTGTGACCAATTCATTTCTTTCTAATGGCAAAACAATCCATTTATAAATCAGATACCTGTATTTGTATCGGTTCCTCTCCGGCAAACGTCACTGTTAAAGTCACGTCAATTGTTCCGGATGGAATCTCAAAGAAAATTTCTCCCAGAGTTGAGATGTTGCCGTCTGTCCTGATGTCGTAAACTGAGATTTCCAATTGATCCGTGCCCATTATCGGTCCACGTTCTTGCTTTAATTCTGTTATAAAAACAACTATTGCTTCATGAAGTCTCAAGACAGTGTTTGAAGGCGTTGAGTTTCACTTTCAACGTAGCATGATATTATTTCATGATAAAATCACGAGGATGACAACATTCATATTTCTCAAACATTTTGTTCATATTTTGTTTTCGGGCAAAAACAAAAAGACAATATCATTGACTTTGGCAGTTTACACTGTGTTTGATTGCAGTAAATTGTACCTTCTTCAATTGTGATATCCATGTCGTCTATCTTTACACGGTAATTTTCATTCAGATATTCTTCCATGTATTCTAATCCGGAACAATCTGAAACATTTAAAACACCAGAAGTGCACTCTTCTTACCATCGCAGGCGTTGTGTGTATTTTGAGATAACATGCAAGATACAAAATCTGAACAACAAGAGAACGTAACTTTTCTGCCAATGTCTCTCCGATGGTAACAATTCCCGTTCATTTATATTGGAGTGAAAGCGAAGGAGAAAATTTTAAATAAAGATACAACTTGAAAAACTATGTACAAGCGATGTCGTTTTCGATTTTCTCTTATATAAATGAATTCTAATCACAATGAGTTAGGATCTCCATGGTACAGAACGAGGTACCATTTATTTATCAAATAATTTTATCTCAAGCACCTCAACAATATTTCCACCCAGTGGCCTTCCTTTTAAAATCCACCAGAAATTCGAAATGTAAATGTAATTTTTCCCTGCTTTGAATATTTATTGGCAGAAAATAGCAAAAGAGAATGAAAGTCTTTGTCTGCTACTTACAATAGTGGTAGCAGTATTCTAGTGTGCGAATGGTGAATGTGGCATCTGCATCACCAGGGTTGTTCACACGGATAACTAACTGCACCACATCAAGCAGCATCAGTTGCGTGAAGATAGGCTCTTCGGATCTCTCAGTGTCGAACACCTCATGCGCTTTTAGATTAACCTGGGAGAAAATATCATAGATGAGATTAATATTTCTTGATTTTCCCTATGGGTCCAAATTTTTCTTTCAAACGTGGATCCATATTTTTACCTGAAAAACTAATACAATTCAAATTAGTAATGTTTCCCTTTCAAACAGTACGAAGCTAGAAAAAATTCTTTTTTTCTCGGAAATTCTCAAATCCAATTTCTTTTCAAGTCTTCTGTGAAGAAATCAAACGAGTTTGAAATTGATGCTCACTTGGAAAGAGCGTTGATGAATGAAGCCATTTTCATTCATTGTGTCGGCTACTAACTCAACCACAACGTCATGGTCAGAAAGGAACTTCAAATGGCTCAATTTGGTTACGGCGTAATCTCTCGCATCAGCCACTGTGATGTTCACAGTGCTGCCCGACAGAATTTCAATTGAAGTAAGAGCTGTTAAAATAAAGAATAAGTATTAAAGCTCTTTTCATTTTCATCATTACCTTCATACACTTTTAGCTCATAAAATTCTGATTGTAATTTAAATTGTTCGAGTGCGAATTTAACTAAGTTACGAGATATATTCCGTCAAACAAAAGTATCTGACCCATTTACTTTCTACCTCATCAACTGCAATCATGTACCTTGAGGGTCCGTGACAACTTCTTTCATAACATGGTCTATCACAACATCATAGTACTGTATATCATCCCCTGTAACTTCCTCCTTCCTGCCCTCCAAACATTCCTTCACAAATGGACTAGTAGTTGGGCTTGTAGTTGGACTTGTTGTTGGGCTTGTTGTTGGACTTGTTGTTGGACTGGTAGTTGGACTTGTTGTGGGGCTTGTAGTTGGGCTTGTTGTTGGACTTGTTGTTGGACTTGTGGTGGGGCTAGTTGTGGGACTAGTTGTTGGACTTGTTGTTGGGCTGGTAGTTGGACTTGTTGTAGGGCTTGTTGTTGGGCTTGTTGTGGGGCTTGTGGTTGGACTTGTGGTGGGGCTTGTTGTTGGACTTGTTGTTGGACTGGTAGTTGGACTTGTTGTAGGGCTTGTGGTTGGGCTGGTAGTTGGACTTGTGGTTGGACTAGTTGTTGGACTTGTTGTGGGGCTTGTTGTGGGACTAGTTGTTGGGCTGGTTGTTGGACTGGTTATCTCAGGTGGTGAATGACAGAAGGAAATAGTAAAGTTCATCACTTTCATTGGAGACAATGCATTAGTAGTTGTTCTTGGCCTAAACTTAACAAGTAATCTCTTCACACTAGTTCCTATTGGTACCATTGGGAAATGATACAAGACATCTGCTTCAGAGTCCACATCAATATTAACCTGAAATTTCAAAAGACTAATTTAAAGTATTAGCTCACTTTTTAGATTAAAAAGATGCCTACTAAAATTATTTGGTCATGATAATCTAAGCATTTATCTGAAATAAAGTTCTTTCATATGGACTGATATGTTACATTATATTTCTATTTTCTATTGTTTGCAAGGAAAAAGCAGGTCTTTTAATTAAAACCTCCCTCATAGAATAATATTTCATAGACAACAAGTAAATATGTGGAACTTACACTTTGGCTTGTACTGTCACCCTTACTGTCTGTAACATCAACTGTTATGGATCTAAGATTTGTAGCAACCATTTCCATTTGTAGTAATTCATATATATCTACTGGATATTCCCCATCAGTAGTAGCTGGTGTATCTATTTTAACCTACACAGATATATCAAAGGAAAGTAAAGAAAGAACTTAGGAGGACATTGATAATACATTGAAAATACTTTGATGGTTATTGTTCACATATTTTCATTATAAACTTGAATCATGTTCTTGGGTTCTCTTGATCTTTTAACCAAAAATAGTTTGACCTATTATGCATATCTTTGGTTACTTACTATAACCAAGTCTTCAGTACTATGCTCAAAGATTTGGTCATCTCCACCATAGATGTCTTCCGGTAGATCAGAAGGTGCTACTATGGAGGTTGTTATGTTCTCATTGACTTCCTCTACATTAAAGTCTGCTGTATTCACATTCAATTTACTTCCAGGATAGCACACTGAAGAAAAAAGCAAATTAATGCCATTCAGCTTTCATTTTACAAAAGTACACAATAGATATGAGAACTCTGTTTAACATAAAGTAAGAAAATAAATATAATGAAGCATATGTATATTAAAAATAATATTATCAAGGATAGAAAGATAAGCAGATATTATGGGCTTTAAGAGAAAATATGTTGGACTCCTTTTAAAAAAGATAACCACCCTAAAATCTCAAAAAGTCAACTACATTTTTACTTACTCTTCTTTATGCAGAGCTTAAACTCTACATTGCTGATAAAAGGCTTGCTTTGTCCTTCTTTTGGTGTTATTCTCAATGTTATGTTCTTAGTATCACTATACATCAGATCATGGAATTCTGGTGTAGTATTATCAAAAGGTGAAGCATCATTATTGTCCTCAATGATAAAAGATCCAGACTGTGTTCCACCAATAATCTATAATATTAAATATGTTATTTACTATACCTGTTAAACTAATTGTAGAACTCATTTACATGGAAAAATCTAATGAATTGTTAGTGGCCACTCTACTTGATTCTGACTATAGAATGCTTTGTAATTAATTAGCCAAATTACTTGTCTAACCATTAAGTCATTACATAAGATATTAAAATTCAACTTGCATTATATTGGTATTTATTTCCATCTTCCAGATGAACAATGAGCACAACACTATCTACTTCTTGTGATAATGTATAGTATACTGAATCCAGACCAACTCTAGTTGCATCACCCAGTTTATCCTCAAGTGTAATGTCAAAGTAATTTTCAGGAAGATCAACACCACTTAAGTCAATGCCTGTTCCACCATACAGTACATCTGTTGCCTCTATATTTTGACCACCAGTACTTGGCTCAACATTCACAGTTATATCATATTTAATATCCCTTTCAAAAGTATGATAGTTTACTTTTTCAGATGCATCAGTACATTCAAATGGTGGACTTGTTGTAGGACTTGTAGTTGGGCTTGTGGTAGGGCTTGTTGTGGGACTAGTTGTTGGGCTTGTTGTTGGACTAGTTGTTGGGCTTGTTGTAGGACTAGTGGTTGGACTTGTTGTGGGGCTTGTTGTTGGACTTGTTGTTGGACTGGTAGTTGGACTTGTTGTTGGGCTTGTGGTTGGACTAGTAGTTGGACTTGTGGTTGGACTAGTTGTTGGGCTTGTTGTAGGACTAGTGGTTGGACTTGTTGTGGGACTTGTTGTTGGACTGGTGGTTGGGCTTGTTGTTGGGCTTGTTGTTGGACTTGTTGTTGGACTTGTAGTTGGACTTGTTGTTGGACTTGTGGTGGGGCTAGTTGTTGGACTTGTTGTTGGGCTGGTAGTTGGACTTGTTGTAGGGCTTGTTGTGGGGCTTGTTGTTGGGCTTGTAGTTGGACTTGTGGTTGGACTTGTGGTGGGGCTTGTTGTTGGACTGGTAGTTGGACTTGTTGTGGGACTTGTTGTTGGACTTGTTGTTGGGCTGGTAGTTGGACTTGTTGTAGGGCTTGTAGTTGGGCTAGTAGTTGGACTTGTGGTTGGACTGGTAGTTTCTGGTGGTGAATGACAGAAGGAAATAGTGAAGTTTGTCACTTTCATTGGTGATATGGAATCAACTCCATTTCTGGGAATGAATGTTACTTCAACCTTCTTAACACTGGTGTCAATAGGCAGTTTTGGGAAGTGATGAAGCACTCGCCCTTCAAAGTTTCCATTTATGGCTTGCTGAAATGATAAACAAACAAACATTGAACTATTTCCCATTGTTGGACAATCCTGCTAAATACTTGGTCAATTTTAAAACACATGAACCGAGGATTAAATTTTTTCTTGTGTACTATTTGAATAATATCAAACTGAAAATGATTACCGGATCCATCGAGAATACTGTAGCATTGTAATCAGTTACTTGAACTACAATGGCATGCAGGTTTGTTGCGACCATTTCCATTTCAAGCAGCTCGTACACATCAACTGGATACTCTCCAGGTGAAGTAGCTGGTGTTGTTGCAGTGATCTACACATTGAATAGGGATCACAAAAATTAAAAAACCATATTTACTTGTAATGGCATCAATTTATAATCAAAACCATGTTTTCATGACATAAGCACTTTTTCAGACATATAAGAAGTTTTAACCGACTTCTAATTGAATAATCATCTGACTGGACTATAAATCGCTTCAATAGGACCTGGGACCAGAGGCTTGGGAAGGGACCTGGGACGACAAACTGGGTTACCCACCCACCCCCTCCCCCCTTCCTGTGGACAGACAGTCAGATGCCCGTGAAAACATAAACTCCGATCGTACGCACAGCATGTTCTATACTTTCTGAACCACACATCCCTATTGGCTTGCACCAAGAGTGAAATAAAAATGTATGAGTATCCCATCTGACTCAACTCAATGCTTGTGTATTCCTACTTCACTGACTATATTCAAAACATACATGGGCCAGATAACTGGATAGACTTGAAATCCGGGCTTACGCCCGAAAGATAATGAATAATGCGCAACAGAAAACATTAGGAGATTTCTTTTGAATTAAAAGGCCGAAATGGCATGCAAACAGGCCAATTGAATCCCCTGTTTCCCACCTTTGCAGATTTAGTGAATAAGGTTGTAGCACGGCAGACCACTGATTGGTGCAGGCGTAATTCCCAATTTTCTCCTACTGATAAATCAGTTTCAATAATTATGAGAGATAATAAAAAGTATTCTCTTCACTAACAATGAGATCATCGGCATCAGACTGCTCATATGTGCGATCCAGTCCTCCATAGATATCCCTGTGTGCAGGCTCACTCCTGGTTACAATTGGTTCGCTTGATCCCTCAACAAACACACTTTGCATTTCCAAGTTAATCCTATCTTCGCCGAAACACTCTATCAAACAAACAGACATTTTTCAATACTTTCTGCGTTGTACAGGTGTTTGCCTCTTTTTATCAATTACATGAACAAACCATTATCAGTGAAGCAAGTTGTGTGCCTTTACCTTTCTGGACACAAAGTTTGTACTCCACCTCACTAAAAGTAAATGTATTCTGTCCTGGAGGAATATTCGAAAATGGTAAAGCTATTTCGAGTGATATTTGGGCTGCATCTTCAAACATAATGTGACTGAATGGTGGTGCTTCGGGGCCATCTCCGTCAGCAGGTATTGGCGAAGCGTCGTCATCATCATCAATAATGTGGTTGCCAGCATAGTGACCTCCATCAACCTGTAACCAAACAAACCAAAGGTATCAGTGTTACATTGAATTTTCAAGTAATATGAATTGTGATAATTAATTTTAAACATATCACATGAAAGAACTTTATTCTGCTTGTCAGAAAACAGGAACCTATTTGTTGCTCCATCAAAATCTCTGTCCAGTTGTTTCAATTTTGGTAGTCTGTACTTGTATGTTATTATTATATTTTTGAACAACAAAACCTTGCTGAAATGTAAAGCTCTCAATCAAATGAGTTGCAGTCATTTTGTTTACCAATTACATCCTAAATTGTTCATAAAGTCACAGAGGATAAACCCACTTTGTATTAATTTAGGGCGGAAATACTCACATTATATTTGTATGTTGTTATGCCATCATCCAGTGTCACTATCAATGTAACACTCAGAACATTTTGCGACAAAGTGTACTGCAAGGAATCCAGACCAACTTCAGTAGCTTGACCCAGCTTATCTTCCATGATAAATACCAGTTTGTTGTGGGATTGTTGAACATGATTCAGATTGATGTTCACTGCCGATGACGATCCCAACAACGCAGTTTTGGGGTCAGCATGACCAAATGGCATGACCACCAGGAAGTCGTACTTTACATCACGCTCAAACGTGTGGAAGTTTACATATTCAGTTGCCTCTGTACATACGTAAATTGGCTTGGTTGTTGGACTAGTTGTTGGACTTGTTGTTGGACTAGTTGTGGGACTAGTTGTTGGACTAGTTGTGGGACTAGTTGTAGGACTAGTTGTAGGACTAGTTGTAGGACTAGTAGTAGGACTAGTTGTGAGACTAGTCGTAGGACTAGTTGTTGGACTAGTTGTAGGACTAGTAGTTGGACTAGTTGTGGGATTGGTAGTTGGACTTGTTGTTGGACTAGTTGTGATGATTTCTGAAACAGAATAAGTAACTCTCGTCAGAGTAAAAGTAAATGACACTTGCTTCAGTGATAGTGTTTCATGAAATTAGGATTCAACCAAACAACATTTTCACAGCTTTTAACGAGTTTTGAGGATTTATTTTGGTACTTCTAGAACTTTACCGAGACATCCTTTGATGTAAACATTATTGATAGATGGTTCCAGTCCGTCAACAGTAACAACAGTGATGATAATTTCGCTGACGACGACGTCTGTGATGGATGCGGTCACCTCATTGTAATCTGATGTACTGAACTACAAACCATGAAAATATAATTGTTCTAAGAAGGACTTTACGCTTTTTAAAAGATTGACAAACGTACCATCAAAGAACTTTGTCGATTTCTTTTTACGCTTCTGTGAGACGCCAAAAATTAAGAGCGATAATTGTTGGTGAATACGAAATTGTTACTGGACTTTTTTTTTCTTAGGAAAGATGGAGAATACTGCCAAACAATCTGCTCAGATTCAAACTTGAAGCAACATTCAACACACCAGAAAGAAAAGAGAGAGAATGGTTCTTACCGACATGGATTGAGAGTCATCTCCTACCACAACAAAGGACACCTCCGCGCGACTGATACCCGCCACGCTGAAGGAAATACTGACGTCACCCTCTCCCACCGTGTGGATCACCATGGCGACGGCTTCAGAAACATAGTCTACAAAACAATGTCAAAGTAGAACGTGAAGTTGGTTGTATCTTGTGCCAGATGTTAGTATTCACTAAGTAATACACAGAAATTTTTCATCAGAGAAATCAATGCAGGAAAATGTTAATTTACTAGCTCTCGAATGAAAATTCGAGAATTAAGTGATGAAATGATGAAATAGTGCTATTTTTGTACACATATTTAGCATCATAATCTGGCGTCATAACGTCATTCGAGAGCTTCGAAACCGTTGCCATGCAGGGTTACTTTTTGTAATTCATTTATGCTCAGGCGTTATAATACGTTCGACTGAACCTCAGTACACGGGCGAATAAAAATCTTCGTTGATTCATAGAAAAGGAAAATATTCCCAAATCGCTGGCATTGGTTTGTTTGGGTTTTTTTGTGGAATGTATTCTTGATTTAACGGGCAAAATGTTACCTTTTCCAATCTTTGAGAAAACGTTTCATCGTTTAAAGATGTGACAAATGAACTAGGTTTCATCTCACAAAAGGTACATAATGCAAAGGTAATTTCTCTTTGAAACAAAAAATGTTTTAACACAAAAGTCAATGCTTCGGGCGCAAAGAAATTTTCCGATTTGAGTAGATCGTTCTCGCTAACTTCGTTACATTTTAAATGTAGTGTTCAAAATACTTACAATTCAATCCCTGGGCCTCGAAGTTGAATTTCACTGGATAGGC
>JBCAUG010726933.1:0-12218 GCA_038406175.1 Haplosyllis leylae
TCAAAAAGTAGACAGGTATTGTTGGCAGCAACAAAAGACATTTTCAAAGATTTTAGCTTTTTAACGCGCCCAGGGAAGCTATATCACTAGCTAAATAGCATGCAAAAACTGGAAAAACTACAAAGATTTGTAAGACTAATTCAAGAATATATTTGACAGAAGAACCTTCAGAAAAGTTAGAGAGAGTTTTACATTCGGGAAAAACAACAAAACATGAAATTGATTGATTTTAGGTTTATTTCTTCAATCCAAACAAATGGTACATAATTTCAGAGACACTCACAAATGTCTCAGGTCGACTTCAGATGCTGTCGCATCCCCACAAAACACAAGATTTCACCAATTTGTATGCCCAACAACAGCCCTACAGCAACAAACATTCCCAGGGATATATTAAGAGAATGTAAAATAGGGAGGGTTGGGTGGGTGAAGAAATAAACAAATTATGACGTAAGATGCTGAGCTCGTGTCACCTAGGTAACCACGACACTCTGTGTAATGACCAAAATCTTTGTTGTTCGTGAAACCCTCATGCAAAACCCATTTTAATTACTACTTAAAATGGACCTTTACATTCGGGACAAACAACAAAACATGAAATTGATTGATTTTAGGTTTATTTCTTCAGTCCAAACAAATGGTACATGATTTCAGAGACACTCACAAATGTCTCAGGTCGACTTCAGATGCTGTCACATCCCCACAAAACACAAGATTTCACCAATTTTTATGCCCAACAACAGCCACCTAGTTAAGTTTGTGACAGTAATGGTGATAGCGCCAGTATCGCTATACCAAATATTTTCTCCGCCTGATCTTAGTTTCAATGGTGCCAGTATCACCCATTGCTGGTAAAATTAACTACCCCAAATACAAATTGGTGATTATATATAGTATGAGAAACAAGAACAATAGGTATACAAGGTATACAGGCAATACAAATGGATACGATAAATGTTAAGCAATAACACTGTAACTAGTAACAAGCATAAAATTAAGAGTATACCAGAAAATGATGAAGCTATTAATACAATTTGCTAAAGGTTGCGGCCATGAATAATGGAACTATTAACTATTACCATTATAATCCCATGCAACACCGGTATATGTCACCTGACAATATCTACATATACTGTACTATCAGGATTTGAGACAATTTATAATTCCGGTGGTGGTCTAGGTAGCATTCTCTCTCCTTGCTTCAGTGTATCATATTGGGGGTTGCACCAATGATATCGATCCATCTGTGGTTGTGGTGCAGGCAGCTTCTTTATCTTCTTTTTAAATAGTATTGTATCACAATACTTAATGGTCTTATCAATGGCCTCCCAATAAGTAATTAAGCCTTCAGATGTATATCTTCTATTCTCCCTCACGTAGAGTTGTGTGTTTCTATTGTCCCATCTCTTCTTCAATTGCAATGCAAAAGTATTGAGATGAAAAGGTGCCATTCTTTCCATGGCAGAGCCAAATTTCTGTCGTTCCGTATTATTTGGAAAATTATCATGGACAGGAGGCTGGATCCATATCATCTGAGGGTAATTCCACCTCCTTGATTTCGCTGGTAAAAACTCTGTGTTTCTACAATTCTGTCAAAGTCAATCATCAGCTTATTAATGATTCTCCCATAAGCATCCTCAATTCCTTGTCCGCTGTATCCAAAGAATTTTACAAGGTCGTCATCCAGAACAATTACCAAAATCCTTGGTAATAATACACAATTTTTTATGGCTTGAACGAAAAGATTTCGAACTCTGCTTATTAAATTGTTATCCGCACTAGTGTATTTACTACTCATGAAGGCTCTGGTGTCAAAGAACTCCCTAATGTAAGGGATCCTCTCCTTGGGTTGTTTCTTGAAATATTGCTCATACCACTTGAGTAGAAATTCATCACCTATGAACCATACTTGATCATATGCCGGAATCTTTTCTACAAAATAAGTATCACTGCATTAAAGCTTCATATATTAAGGTACTTATACACAGCATTACTCCTCCAATGTCCTTTGGCTCTAATCGCTGTTAAATTTTTTCCATGTTTTAACATGTCTATGGAATGTCCTGCTCTGAAAGAATGCATGTCATATAATAAGGGATCTAAACTCAGATTCCCCAACAGCTTTCATAATGTCTTTCTCAATCTCTCTGGCTTAACCAGTGAATGATCTGCAAACACCAAAAATGGCTGATCATCCTCTTCATACCCTCCTCTCAACTGAAAATAACACCTGGTTAGTTCAAAAGGACAGAAAAAGAAATGCGTCCTACACAGTGCTGGTGCCATATATTGTTGATATCTTTCATTTGTGGTTATTGTAATTTCTTGAGGTCTGGATTCAGCTCCATGTGTCTTTGAAGAATAAAGAACCAACAAGATTTTGTTCTTATTTTTCGTGACATGAACATTAGCTGCTTTGACTGAATGCTCACTATATGCAATTTCTCCTACTCTTAACATACCAAAGTATGCTAACGAAAATGCTGTCTTGTACATTATTTCCAAGTATGGTTGATCATCTGCATAATGCCTTTCTACCTCAAATAGCAGCAGTTCCAATAACTTCCTACCAATAGGTAGTCGAATCTTCAGCCTGTCATTTGAAAATTTACAACCCTTCACTAAAGTGCATAGTGCTGCTTTGCTATCACTCCACTCGTACCCATCAGATTTTAAAATATGTTTAATCGCTGAAAAATAGGATTTCAGTGTTGATTACTGCACTCCTTGCTCCACCAAATGTGCTCCAAATAATGCCACTTTTTCCTCCCAGGATTGCTGCACCTTCACATCTAAATTAATCAGAAATTTATTGAAATTCCGCCAAATGCTCAAGTAATTCTGTTTTGTTGAATTCCTTGTTTGTGTTGCTGTAACTCATTGCAACACATAGTTCAAATGTTCTGCTGAAAACCTTGACAAAGACGATGGAGTAGATCTGCTCATTGAACTTCTTTGACCTGTAATAAATTAAAAGAATGCTTTATTTCATCCAAAGCTTGTCCATAGGCCACATTTCATGAGGAATCCCTGTTTTCTCCTTGTTGAATCTACTTCCATGCTTAATATTGAAAAGATTCAATTTTCCCCTGGAAAGCATGTCCGCCCAATAATTGTCAGCACTTCTGACATACTTGGCAAAAACTTGCACGTTTTGTTTCAAACTTTCCAGGACGAGCAGTCTAATCAATACCATGCATTGCTTGCATGCAGATGATGAGGAATTGACCATTGCATTCACACTTTGGTTATCACAATGGAGAATCACTCTCCTATTGCGAAACCTATTGATCCAATTCAGCACTCCTGCTACTAAGGCAAACAGTTCCAAGTACTCAATACTTGGACATTTCTCACTCAAGAATTTTTCATCCCATTCCTGACACATCCATGACTCCCAACAGATACCTCCCATACCAATTCTGCCGCTGGCATCAGTATAAAATTGTATCTCATCTGCAGTAATATATCCAGAGAAGTCCATAAATGGCCTGCAATATACAGTCGGACTTCCTAAGAACTTCAGCCACATTTCCAAATCATTTCTCATCTCCACATTGACTTTAATGTGGTGATGAGGTTGCAGGCATGTTGAGCCTCCAGTGAAGGCATATAGCCTTCTTGTGAATGCCCTTCCTGGAACAATGCATTGACACAGGAAATTCAGAAATCCACATATCTTCTGCAATTGCTTCAAAGTTATCTTCTTAGAGGATTTACCCGTTATTTCCTCAATCAATGCTACAGCCTTGGTAACCTTTTCCACTGGAACACAAACACATTGGTTTATGGTATCAATAAGAATTCCAAGAAAAGTTAGACAGCACGTAGCCCAAACCGTCTTGTCCAAAGACACCGGGAATTTTATGATATTACATACCCTCAGAAATTCATTTACTTGATAATTACATCCTGGTGCTGTGGCCGCCACAAAATAGTAGTCATCCAAATAATTTACCAGTGGTTTTTCTGTCTGCGACCGCACAATATGAGCTACTGAGTTACTAAATCACTGAAACAAGGCACAGCTAATCAATGTCCCAAAGGCCAAACATTTGTCAAAGAAAAAGTAGTACTTTTTGTCTACAGGGTTAAGTGCTTTCAAAACCAACAGAAACCACTGAGACCTCAAAATTCCCAAATTTCTGAATGCCATCCACATATCTGATTTTGCAATCTTACAATTTTTCCCCTCCTTCAAACAAAGCTTTATGGCTTCATTAAAATCTGGGTATTTCACTGAGCAGTACTCCTGGGGAATATTAGCATTAACTGACTGAGGTGGCATCGCATTCCTGGGGTACGAGAGATGAAAGATGAGCCTAAAATCTTTTCCCCCGTCCTTAGGTACCAACCCTATTGGAGATTGGATAAAATACCTAAACGGGGGTGCAGTAAATGTTCCTGCATATCTCCCATCTCTCACCTCCGTCATCACTTTTTTCCAAATGATCTTATGATCTTGTTCACTATTAATTTTCAGGTTTGGGGCAAATTGTTGGACATCATGCCTTCCCCGATACTGCAGTGAAAACCCATTCTTGAATCCTTCTATTAGAAATTTTATTTCCTTCTCATCAAACTTTGTCTGTTTCAGTAAATTCTCGTACGCCGCAATATCAACTGGTGTGACAATAGATTCCATGTCAAAATTCTCAAAGAACAGTAGATCCTCTTGATCTAAATACAGAATTAATTATATTAATAAAATTAATTGTAATACATAACAACAGACTCCTTCCATCCAGCATCACCATCCATTGGATCCACTGATCAATTACTGCTTCTGGTACCACCTTCCTTTGTTTTGCTGGCCTGCCCTGGATTTTCATCGGCACCTCCCTTTGCCTCACGATTGCGTTTCCTGCAATTAAAATAGCTGTGGGCCCAACCTCCACAATACGTGCATCTATGCTCATATCTACACTCCTTTCCCCTTTTACACTTATTCTTGTTGTATTTCCAACAACAATCATCCTTCCAGGAATTCCCCTTGGGTGTCATTCTAGCTCCCTTACCAAATTGTCCTGAAGATTCACCTCACCTGACATTACTCCCACTAGTATAATTCCCTTTCAGAGCCAGATTCCAGCCCTGAACGTATGATTTTCCCCAATTTCTCCAAGGTTTGGTGGCCATCAGCTGTCTGAACATAAAATCATAATACAGTACAGACTCAAAAGGATAAGAATTGGCTGCTGTGTGTATAGTATGTATATACTGCCAAATTTCCCCTGCACAGGTGGGGTTGGCCTCTGAATATATCACCACGTAAATCCTAAATGCCTGATCTCACCTTTTCAAGTTGTTAATCTTACCTGTTCTATCATGATACGGAGCTATGTAAGAATGATTCCCCTCAGTAATCAGTTCTAATCTGTTAGGGTGCTCATCATTCATTGACAAACCTTGTACTGCTTTATCCCTGGGCAGAAGTTTCTCCAGCTCAACATATTCCCCCTTTTGAATCTTCAATTTTATTGATTCTTCCACATGACATGTCACATGAAAAAATTCATCATCGGTGTCCAGAGTATGAAGGAGTTGTATCTGGCTATCTATAGGCTTCAGCCCCACTGGGGTTACATATTGTTCTTTGATCAACTCTAAATTATTCAATACCTTACCTTTTGGCACTGCTAGAGTAGCTTTAAATTTTTCTGCTTGAAGGATGACCTCCTCTGCCATTTCATTTGCCCTGCTAGTTGACACTCTCTCTCTCTGTTGTCTCACTTCTGAATCTCTCCTCTGGCCTCTGGCATGGCTTACTGACCTAGTCCTTGAGTGCTCTCTGCTCTGCCTTCTTCCTCGACTGTGAGTTGACTGGGGCTCTCTAGACTCTCTCCTGTGCTGGTAGGCTGAACCATGCTGACCTCTTCCCCTGGACCGAGATTGCGACCTCGACCTACTTCTTGATGATTCATCTGAATAATCTGGTCGCCTTCTTCTCCTGGTCCTGCTTCTGATTCGCATGTCATCTACAAAATTTGAAATCTGATTAATCACTTGGTCAGTTGCAGAAATTTTCTTTAACGCTGGGGTATACTGTGTTGTGTCAGATGGTGACTTAACCACAGCCCCTCTTTTAAATGGTAAATTGATCATAGGTACATTATTTTCAGGTATATCTTGACCAATTGGTGTACCTTCTCTTGTAGCTGCCACCTCCTCCTGGACCATTGCTACCATTGCTTTTCGAAACTTAGGGTCCTTTCTCATCTTCTTTGAAATTTTCCTCCTAGCCAAAAATACCTCAGCCTCAGAGTCGGACCCCTCCTCTGATGAGTGCATATTGCCTTCAGGTGAAATCTCACCTTCATCTGATTCAGTCATTAATTGTGTTCCCAGGCCACTACCAGGCACCTGTTTTTCCTCTGGAGCCTCATCTTCATCTGAATCTACAAAATCATCCTCATTTGCATGCACTGATACATCAAACCCATCCTGATCCTCTCTATCAGGTTGCTCCACCCCCAAGGTTTCATCTGGAATACCTTCTTGTTGAGGTGGCATCATTTCTGATTCATGACCTACGTCACCCTTAGCCTGCGATTTTCGGGACCTTGGGTGTGGCTGAACCTTTACATTTTTATTTTGGATAGATCTAGTCTGGGTATCATCAGATTGACCCCTCTGCACTGATCTAGCTCTTCCTTTCTTCAAGGGAGCCTCCTCCTCTTGACTATCATTATCGACTGAATCATTCCCAGTGACAGTGTTAATAACTGCTCTTTTATTTGAATTACCAATGGCTACCTTCAATTTCATAGTTTTACCTGATTCAGGTTCATTGTGTTCGGTTGACTCAACTGCCATTTTTGATGACCTCCGTCTATTTTTAGAATTACCAGACTCCTGGCTTGATTCTCCATCTGTTTCTATTTTCCTTTTGCTCCTGGCCATATTAGCCTTTGTCGGTCTACCCATATTGGGTGATTAATTACCCTTGGATAGGGTTAATTATTTGAATTAAATGTTTGTTGCTGTCTCCAACTGAAGAAATAAACAAATTATGATGTAAGACGCTGAGCTCGTGTCACCTAGGTAACCATGACACTCTGTGTAACAACCGAAATCTTTGTTGTTCGTGAAACCCTCATGCAAAACCCATTTTAATTACTACTTAAAATGGACCTTTACTTATTTTTTTCAGAAAAGAGAAAGACTACTATGACAAAGGTTGCTTTCACGTGTAGCAGGTAGCTCTGTAGTTCTCCCCATGGTTGCATAATGTAACTTTTTATTTAGATTTGACTGAGCAAACGGCATCCACTGACATCGCTACCACAGGTTCCAAGCATTAGGCTGACAGATTCATGCAAACTTGGTGGTTATTGCCGTTCTGTATCAGAACATGGCTGTTGGGTCAGGACAAACCATTTTAAAGTATATTTTTTGGATTGTTAACACAGTGATATCTCTATATTTATTTCTGCATTTTTAATGGTATTGTCAAACACTCGGTTGTTCTTAAACTGATAAACACCAGACGAGTTTGAAAATGGTTTATAAAACTATGGCACAGGTTGTTGTGATCACAAGTTTGTCCCTATTCTCTTAAAATTCCATGACTGGTTTCACTGAGGTCGTGAAAAGCAAGTCAACTTGAATTAAACTACACTCACGGGTTTTCCTTCCACATTTCTTTAATTTCGATATGTTCGTGCAGACCGTTTTCATCTCCTGAAAAAGTAAGCTATTTCTGTAGAAATGTAGCAATTCCCCTTGTGCAGTACTTGACAGTATCTGCTGCACGGAGTGATATTCGACTTCATCAACACAGTGGAAACCAGTCGATACACACATTAGATAACGGTCCGTTACCATGAATAGCGTGAATTCGACATTGAATAATTCCCGTGACAATGACAAACCTGCAATAGTGAAAAATATAGAACTGAGCATATATAACCCGTCATCAAAAATCTGTTTGACTTCAATGTTCCTCTGTGAAAGAAGCAACGGCAACAGGAAACTGACGTCAGTGACATCAGAATTAAAGTGCAATCTTCAAAGTAGCTGTAAGAGGCAAATCGAAAATATCAGTATAAAAATTCTGCTTTCTCTCTTCATAAGTGCACAGATATTGTCTGAGTTACTAACAAGCTTCATTCCCACTGTTTGGTTCCGTGTAATTGGGATGAAAGGTGGCGAGATCAAAGGAATATTCCGATCGTATTTAACTATTGGCACCTGCAAGAAAATCTTTACTCAAAGATCCCTCTGGCTTATAAGTGACTGTTGGAATGTTAATTGAATCAATATTATCTCTGTTTTCTTCACAATTTGATGCTAGGAATGTTTGTTTTGGCAAAATGATAACAACAACAGAAATTGCCAGCATGTAAATCACCACATCATTAGACAGGAATACTTTTATTGTAACATCATTCTAAGTTTAAAAAATACATTCCTGAGGAATAAGTATAATCGACAAGACACACTTTTGCAAACTAATAAGGACTACCTCGTTCCCTCTTGAACACACCTTCTACATTTTCAGCAATCAGCCGCACATTTTGAAATAGAAGCTTCATATTAAAATAGATCTACCATTTAGCTAAATCTCTTAAAAGAGTAAATTAGTTTCATTCATCTTAAATAGAGAAGTAAAAATATTGCGCAGTTTGCTTCCTATTCTCCAACATCAGCTTAATACATCGCCTAATACATTTTTGTCATTTGAAAATTGACAATCTAGTTATTTTGTTTCCCAATATATGTTGTACAACCAGGGGTGTAGGAGGCCACCTCCAGCTACAAAAGCAAATACTCATGCTGCCTTAAGAGGTGTCGGCCGTATTGAAAAGACTACTTGAATTCCCTCCTGCCAAGAGGCTGGTGGCAGCACATGGGCTCTGCAGTAGCCAAGACAGATTAAGTGCAAATAAGACTAAAAGAAAGAACAACAAGACCTTACTTTAACTTGAAGCAGTTGCATACCTTGAAGGTTCCAATTCTAGCTAAACTAAACTCAATGATCCCAAATGATGATATCACCACAAAGGATCAGAGTAAAGTGCCCAGAGTTCAGATGCGCGTCTCCTTTCATATGGTCAGCATGATGTCATCAACATCTAGCGAAGGAATGTTCCACAGTGACATGGCAGAATGCATCCTGGAGTGCTGATTGGTCAATAATCATCGAGCCCCATCTCCTTGGCAAGATGCCAAGAAGGGGTGCATGACATTACTAACTTCATCTAGATACGTTCACCACATCCTGCAGGTGATCATATGATAGCTGTTAAGGGTCTGCAGATGCAGGCCCCAGTTTTCCTGGAAGAGGAGGTCCTGAAAACACTTACCCCATCTCGTAACCAGGAGGGGTAGGTTTCGCTAAGGAGACCCACTCTCAGCTCAACTAGACTTGGAGGCAGCATTGTGATTGCATGACATATACCTTAAGCTCAAATAGAGTTGTATGGTATGTCATCATTGAATAAGGAAACATTGAAAACTCTATCATAAAGAACTTACATTTCTAGTGGATGTTTGTTAAGATCTGGGAGGTCTGCACATATCTTTTAGCTTTAACACGGGTCTTACAAATGTTTTTGAGTTCTTCATCTGCCAGACTTAATATACTATTTGAAGTAAAGTAGGAACTGAAGATTTTTACTCTTCTTTGTCTTCTTAGGTATCATTATTGCTGAAATAAACAAGAAAGTATATGGCTTGAAGCTGTTTTAACCTTTCTGGGTCTTCAATTTGGACCATTACTTTAACACACCTAGTGACAAGAATTATTATGTAAAAAGACCGATCACTTTCCTTGCTGTGGTAAAAACATGGAAAGGAACATTTAAATTATACTCCTTATGTTCTCAAGCGATAGTTTTGCAAAATATCTTTCTATATTTTACTGCACCTGTGTGTAGAAGACTATTACATTTAAACCCATGAAAATAAATAATGCAAATTTAGTTCAAGTAAGTACAATTCTTGAATGATCTGTATCCTCGGGACATTCTAATTGATACTCTTGATCGAAATTTTAATCTTAACATCTCGTACAATTATATATTGCATGACGGGAAATTACGCTCAAATTCCCCTTTCAGTGTGGTATTATTTGCGGTTGGCAACTTTTAAATCTGTTGGTTCTTTTTTGTCGTTCGTGGAAAGAAAAAGGTTCAGAATATAAAGCGATTATTTTGAAAATAAAATCGTGATTCAATGTTTATGTCAATGCTACACTGCTCATGAAAGGGTAATTTCTAAATACCAAGAATTGATAAAGCAGGAACTTCTGAAAGAGCTGTGACCCTCGTACACAATTGAGGAAATAAGAACATTATGCTCTTAATAAAAATGATTTTGTTTATGATTTTGAACGAAATAAAACGAAAATATAAGTATGCAATCAATTTTGTAATGCTTATAAATATATAATTGTATTCTGCTATTCAACTTAATTAAGTTTGCATGTACTGGATGCATGAAAAATCTCTTCCTTCCTCCAGGAGGGAAAGGAAGGATGTTATCGCTTCAAAGAAATGTACCATCTATATTGTGCTTTAAAATGTCAATTGTGGGTCCCAGGTGTCATGTCTAACATTTTTCTTTGTGCACACAATTATCTCCCCTCCTTAGATTCTTTAATGCCCATTTTGGAAATTTGGACGCGATGCTCTTTTTGTTGCAGCTTAATAAGACCTAAAGAAAAAACTGAACTCGATGTGTTCATTAGTGGATTAGTTGCTTCAGTGGGAAAATGAAGATACATCTCCCACGATTTTAGTAAATTATAAATATATTCTAAAACTAACTTAGGACAAAGTCTAATTTAACCCTTTCGATAAAGCGTTGGTTGTTACAATACGTTTGATCAAATTATACACCCGGCTATTTTGGAGGTTCACAACTCTACGTCAAATAGATGTTTAGAGGCCTTAAATACCAGGTGCACTGGACATGTAATTGAATTTCAGAAACAATTAAATTTAAAATCACTACCAACTCAATCTTCTGCGGAAAATTGTCATTGTTTATGTTCTGTTGCTACTTACCATGAAGCCTTCGGTACGATAGGAACTCACACAACCTTAATGCCCAGTCTCGGGAAGACCTGCTGAAATTTGATCGATATTTCCAAACCTTTGCCAGGCAGATTTCAGCTGAAATTATGTCTCCTCTCATAGCATTGATGGTTACTATTTCTGACTGTCGTGGCGATACTCCGTACTGATCTGACTGTGACTTGAAACCATTTAGTTTATATAGCCTTTAACCATTTGTTCTACAATGAGCTGCATTTATTAGTCCAATAAAACCATCTTCTTACCGATAGTCACGGTAGTACGAGGAATGGTAATGTTTTACCGATGTCTGTGGTTCTGTTCAGGGGAAGGGAGGGGGAGGTGGGGGGATAGGGTACGTCCTGTCCAGGTTCTAAGTAGGGTTCTATCTGGGCAAGTCCTACCTGAGGGGGTGAGTGGGATGGGAGGGGGTGGGGTGGGGAGGAGAAGTGGAGAGGAAGGGGAAAGGGCACATTCTGTCCAGGTCCTGTCTGGTTGAGGCAGGGAGGAGAGGGGTGGGTACCAACCAAGTGACCCCCTCCTACAAGCTGGTCTACCATGGTAAGGATGGGGGGCTGTAGTCGGTATTGCCTTGTAATGTTAATGCGAGGCTGTGTTGTTGTCACATGTGTCAGTATTCGACAGGTTAATATGAATCATGCTAGGTAACTTGTTCTCACTTTAATTCAGTCAATGTTCCATCAACTAGTTCATGAATTTGCTTGAGAGAAAGGGACCTAGGATATTACTGTGGATCCATAACTTTAAATATTAAGAAAATTAAAATATGCATCCGTCGTGATGTGAAATAATGTGATGATAATAGTAAAGATCAAAGATAGCAACAGGAAATAACTATTCACTATTGATACCTGCTCCTAACTTGAAATCACATCATCTGAAGATTTCAAAAGCTACATAGCACAAATTGGAATTAAAATGTCAGTTGAAACCGTTTCGCTTTGGAATGCAATGATTGTTTTTGTCCGTCCCACTTGATTAATAAGGTGGCAGCCAAAAGTTCAACCAAATCCTGAAATTCAATGATTTATTCCAATGAACAACAATGGGGTTTTTAGGTGGTTTAAGTTTACACTTAAACCACCTTATAGGATCACCCATGGCAACTTCTTTTTGGCAATTTGGGACACTTCCCATTGGAATTTTTTGTCAAATTTGGACTCAAGACACCTTATG
>JBCAUG010726944.1:0-12217 GCA_038406175.1 Haplosyllis leylae
CGTCAGAGAAATTCTCACAAAAGAGAATTGGCAGTCTTCCGCTTTGTACAAAAATTTGCCGGCAAATAGGTAACATATGTGTGTTTTCGGTTTTTTTTTTCAAATCTGTAATCGTACTAGTCTGGTAGAACCAACGCAGACTCACATTTCTGAACGGTTTCTCGAAATAAATCATCCCAAAAATCTTTTGTTTAAATAACACAAGTAAATAAAATTGATGAGCTAACATAGAACTAATCAGTTTTGTATGAGAACAGAAAGTAATTTATTGAAACAACATAACGTAATTTGTCGGTAAAAATTTAAAGCCAAGATACATTTAATTGAATGTAATCATTAGTTTCACCAGCACCTGCGAAGTTCAAAGTAGGTGTGCAATTTTGCCCCTAAGAAAATAACAGCCTTTTGGACATTGCATGTTTCTTTGCCATAAAAAGACTTGAAGTTCAAAGTAATTCTTTACTATGAAGCCCTGTCCAGGCATACCAACTTACAAATTCCCATTCATATTTGATGTATGGTCTATTATCACCAATTACAGAATAAAAGGACAACTGCCCGCGATGCGCAAAAGGTCAAAGAATAAGTCAACAAGGCAATAAAACAAACTTGGGTAAGCACATCCTTCCTTCGATGCTGGCAGGCTCAATTGACATGGGTAACCCTCCTTTGCAAATATTTTCGGTTATGTTCACTCTTTGTTCAACAGTGAAGTATATTTTGTGCTTTCAGTGTAAGTCTTTACGTATTTAAAACTGAGCTTCCAGTTTGAACCAGACTGGTAATGTGTTATTATCAACGAACAAGACAACAAATCATTTTCACTGTTCTCTTTCAAAAATAAAAAGCTGGCATGTCAAATCGATTTTCTTCCCGAATTTTTTTAAACTTATGATTATTAGTCTTACCAGACGGTTAAGTTGAAAAGAGAAAAATGTGAGAGTGACATGCAGATAGACAGACCTAACAAACATAAGATTCAACGAATATTGCAGCTGTTTATGGTGTTAAATCAATATTCATACAAAAATCGACTCCTAAGACTATCGAACACTTCCACGCATAATTTAATATGGAGTCATTATTGACTTGTCGACAGCACAGCTGTGGTTCAAACGTATAAACAATATCAAAAATTATTTTTAGGTTACATTTGACTCAGTGAAATTAGCATCAAATTTACCGTCTGTGTATCATTTTAAAAATTCTATGTGATATCTATGGTTCGAATCTACTTGTTGCTGTGATGGACTTCGTGCAGTGAATACGACAAGTAACGAATCGCAGTGAGTATCTAAACAATCCTATATTACTTAAATTGCGTATTTGATTCCAAAAATTATCTTCACGAAGTTTCACTCAGCCGAAAATGAAAGGACACAGAGTAATGCAGGAATGGGACGCCATACATGGTTGTACTATTTCAATGCAACATTTTTTTGGAAAATTTTCTTCATGAAAAGTACTTATTTTTATTGAGGTTGTGACAAAATGTTAAACATTTGAAAATGTTCCCACAAGCTATTTTACTTGTTACATATAGTTTACACAACTCAACCATGTAACATCTGTGTATACCTCAAGGTGACAAATCTATTTTAGTAAGCAGTGAAAACGATCACTTTTCTGTCAGAAACATCAAAAAAACCTGGAGCATAAGTCGAAAGACCAAGGCACATATACTTGAGTCGGATTACTAGAGATAAGCAAAATTTCCTGGGACGTGTGTGTCCATATTTTGTTTCATTTGATTCAAAATCAATTGAAGCAGCATGATCGACGTCATTTTACAAGATTTTTGGTTTTCTTCAAATATTTTTGTACTCATCGAATCTTGCTGAACAGTACGATCCTTTAAGATCTGAAATTGTCTTCAAGCCAAAAGAGGCCAGAATCATACAGCGAGAAAGTCATCCTTGGGATATCAATAGCAATTGATTGAGGACATATTTGATGCAAAAATCGAGGTTTAAACCCATCATTTTATCTGGGATAACACTCCCACAAAGTAATCAGTTAGTCGTAAGGACAAACGAGAATGTGATCAAATAAGTCAGACCTCTAATTACGTAGGTCAATCATGATAAATGTATTGTCACTATGTACAGGATTGTGTTTTCTAATTAGCTTGAGTCCTAATGTCTAATTAGCTCTTCTCTCTCTGTCTTGGCAGTTATGGCTGAATAACTAACTCCATCTTTTAGGTTGCACTCTTGTATTGGGACTCCACTACCTAAGCTAGGCAATGTATAAGCTAAGCTGTATGCTGTCAGGAACCCCTTGTGCAACCCCAGTGAAGGGTTATATACTCTTGCCAGAGTGAAGCTATTGGCTGTTATGTAATTATGGGTTGGTACTTTTAGCCGGTTGGTAAATAGTACTTAAGTTATTAATAGCTATATATTACAGGAGAATGCAGTTTCCCTCTCATGAAATAGTCATCCCTGTGTTAAGGTAATTGTTTATCATATTACCTTGCAGTTGAGTAAAAAATTGACACTTTTTGTGGGGAAAATTGATGAAAATTGTCTGAAATGTCCAAAAATGCTGAAGTCTCAATTTGTTAGTTGGGGGTGTCGGGGAAGAGTGGGAATTTCCTGATATTTCCAAAATGGTTGAAATTGTCTTCAACATCCAGAAACTAAAAACTTGAAAAATGCCTGAAATTCTCTGAAGCATTCAAAATTGCTGAAATCAAAATTGTTCGAGTCATCCACTTTTTAAAAACCTTCACAGAGGACATTTGTCCTTTTTGTGGAGTCACTGATACTTCTATATTCACTTGTTTGTCCGCTTCATTAGCCGTATACAATGGACTCTTCAGATGAACTTCTGAATGTGACTTCTGTACCTCTTGGTAACCAGCATGGCAGCCAGTCCCCTCAATCACTTACTTCTTCAAGCAGGGGTGGGACTGAAAAGTCCATGCTCAGAGTCAGTCAGCTTGCATTCCTTGTTTCTTTGCAATGCATACCGAGCCCTGTCCGTTAGTAGAAGTCGTCCCGAGTGAACACTGAGCGCCGACTTAATAACACTATAGGATAATGATTATAATGACTTTCTCAACTGCAACAATAAAGAAATCTAACCCTTGCATTCTTGAAATGAAGTCGCAACCTTCTATACAAAGTTGGATACACTTGTAGCTGATAATATACGTAGTTTACCTTTGCGTAAGTTCTCGATTGATTTATGATAACGAATACCAATTACAGCAGCAGTTTGTCAAATGATTCACAAGGGGAGATCATCTTAAGAAAATTTACAATACAGCACATTCATCACTACATCTTGATCATTGAAGTTCATTCAGTTCGAGCTTTTGGAAGCTGAACGACTAGAAGAGTCACAAACTAAAGTACAAACAACACAATATACTTACATCAAAGTTCGGTCACAATTATTCCAAAAATATTTTATTTTTGACTATTGCGTGAAGACAAAACAATGATTTCTCAAATTCACGTGCAGTTCTTGTCTAGTATTCTGCACCAAATACGTCACAAACCACATTCTCAACAAATTATCTTGCTTGTTTAAATATTTAGGAACGCAAAAGCAACACGGTGGCTCGACATATACTAAAGTTACATGTAAGGCGATATAGGAGAGTAATCAAACAAACCCAGTTGTAACAATGATAGATTGACTTTGTAGCCGGATGTTCTACAACTTTGACGATACATGACCCAACACATATACTTAAACCCAGTAAGGTTATGTACACAGAAGCAGTACTAGGGCCGATGCCTGTGAATTGGAACACTTTCGTTGTAGATCTTGGTGCAGACGACTGTTCAATGTCTTGATCAAATCTAATGACGTGTTCACATCAGGACAAGTTAGTTCACAGTCTCGATTGTTTTTTGGGCATCGATGTTTCTTTTTCGGGCAATGCACATATGTTTTCATTCAAAGAACCCGAGATAACATGAGGATGGACACCAACTCAAGGGAATATCAATTGTCTTGAACTGTGAAAAAGTATACCATCGTCCACCCGTGGTCAACAAATAAATTCTCATCGTGAATGAATTTTTCAATTTCCCATAGATTTACTTGTATTTCATGTTTACCCATTCATGTGGTGCTGAGGTAGCTATTTCATCTATCTCCTGAATATAATGGTGTACGGGTCTATTGACACCAAGCGATAGCGTGAGCGAGAGCACCATCCCGCTTGGAAAGGAATACATTGATTTCAATGGCACCATTCAGACCAAGCAATAGTGAGAGCATTGCTACCAGCGATGCCACTACCAAAATGGATCCAGAACCTATTTGATATTTTGCTGCTAGCAAGACCAAGCAATGCCATTCTCGCTCACGCTCACACTATCGCTTAGTCTGAATGAGACTTACGAATGTGAAATTGGTTTTGCTCTAAGAACATTAAAATTTACTGACATATTTTTACAATGGATGGATGTGGCTGGAAACAACAAGATTTGAAGTATTGGCCAGAGGAACTCGAATGAGGAAAAAATGATTTTTTTAAAGTTGGCTTTCAAACTTCTCTTATGTAAATCAGTCCAATTCAAACTAATCGTTTTTTTCTCTTTCATGTTAACAGTACCTAAGTCCATTACCCGCTGCAAAATATCTGACTTTATCACTTTAATCTTTGAAATGAGCAGACTTTTCCAAATGATGTATTATGATAAAACATATCTTAAATGTCCTAAACTGCTAAATTTCCGTGTTTTTTCTAATGATGGTAGTCTTTAACTGTAATTCTTGGGCAAACATTGCGACAATAAAAGTCACTGTGCTTTGTGATATTAATGGTCACGTTGGTATATCAATGTCTCTAAACGAGACTCTTTGGTTGTAAATCACGTCAGAACGAATGAAGGTACTATTACTTGACAATACATTGTGATACGTTACGTACTTTTGATTTCAATCCCTTAAGATTACCTTTTATTTCCACACATTATTTTAAAGAACAGCAATACTACAGATTAAACGTCCTATAATCTATGCAAACAGATGCAGATGCACTATTTATAGTAGTAATGAAATAAAAACGTTTGCTTTATGAATTGATCAACTCCAAATTTAAAATTGATGATTTAAACATGACATCATGCAGGAATGAATTGATTGGTGTATTTGAAAAGTGGGAATGCCATTCTTTATAAAAATCGGGGTGACGAGATTGGTAAACAGCAATGTACAAATTATACGTTGCTTCATCACCCTAATTCTATTTCTCAGCGAACTACCCTTTGAGAGAAAAGAATTCACAAACACACGAAGCTGACGCAGGTACATGTAGCATGCACCTATTTTTTGTCAAAGAAGCGTATATCCTTTTGTAACGACATGTAGGACAACACAGTGAATACCAAGACGCCAGAACATACGAAGCTCGAGTTCATCATTTGACAAAAACAAGACTTGGTCATGTAATTCCAGACCATAGACCAGACTACACCATGTCCAGGTTATTGTCTATCCTGGTGTAGTGTGCACCAAAGGGGCTGACAGCGTAAATAATTGATTGAGCTCAAAGTTAGTAATGTGACTCTCTTTCTTTTTGATACCAAAAGGGATTATGCGGTATGAGGTAAACAGTATTAGGAATTCCAAAAACGACCAAGTTCATGAAAAATGTGTCACATCTTATAGCATTGATTTATGCGGTGTATTCACCCTGGGTGTCTTCTGATCCATATTTCAATCCCTCCACAGTTGGACTCCTCACGAAATCACTGTCTGGGATCACTGTTTTCTTGTGGACTGCCCACAGACAATTTTATTATTTGTAATACCCCTTCTGGCTTTTTCCAGGAGCTTAATATGATACACAATAAACAATAACACACATCAGATCAGGAGGTGGTTGTATCGCATTAGAATTCATTGAAATGGCCACCAAGGAACTTACCTTCGGTTAAGTAAGGTAATTTCTGAGACCCTTCTTGGTGGCACAGATTTTGAAGTGAATTCACAGTATGTTGGGGTGTTCA
The DNA here is from genome assembly GCA_038406175.1 of Haplosyllis leylae. Lineage (NCBI taxonomy): Eukaryota > Metazoa > Annelida > Polychaeta > Phyllodocida > Syllidae > Haplosyllis > Haplosyllis leylae. Next base: position 5,976 of record JBCAUG010726944.1, read on the forward strand.
TTCCAATTGATTTGACAGTTTACAATTCATAACTATTTTTCACTGCTTATGTTCGTACATGTCTAGGATGTACGATACTAAAAGACTTTGTGATAGTTTCATACATGGACTGGAATTGTTGGTACACAACAAACTTCTTTGGCTTCTGTAATGGCAGAAATTGTTATTTGTCAATCAAATGAGATATCCATCTAATCATTCAAGGCAATTTTCTGGTGACCTCAGACCTCAGGACCGATTATTCTCCCCTTTACAGAATAGATAATGCAATACAGTTTAAAATAAACTCAGTGAAAACAGTGCTTTGTGAAAGTGGCCACTGGCATCTCACAAATCAGTCAAGATATGTAAATAATTACCCAGGTGAAGAATTCTTCATAATAATGATTATTTTGTACATTTTAGTTACTTTATGATTGCCATTGTGTCAGAAAAGAAACCAATAATCTCTCTTTATGTATGTACTTTGTCATCGATTTTACATCTCACATTCTTACTATTGTGTCTTTCTTCAAAAACAAAATTGTAACCAATTGTTCAAATGTTCAAAAAGCTTCATGCCGCTTCAAGGGTTATCACCAAATGTTACCTTTCGGACATTCATTAGGTGCAAGAATGACGTAAGATAGTTGGTGCAATGGGTTTCCTATGGTATGTTACACAGAAGAATCTGACAAATGCCATATCCCACAATTCAGTCATAAATATTTCGAATGCCATAACGGGTAAAAACATCCAATGTTGTTTTGCAACACATAAATACAACCAAAAAAAGAAACTTGTTAAATTCTTTAATCGGTATTTATCATTAGTTCAAGTTACACCCCTCCTGCACCAGCACTGATTTGAATTTGACGTGCTATCATTAGTTTAATAGTAAGTTTAATAATTGAAACATCTCAAAGTCATATGCTTGACCTTACTTCGTCCAAAAAGTCTGTGCGTTGTTGCTTTGATCTTGCGCAGATATTGCCATTTACTGAGACTCAAAAGTAAACAGTTTACCATCCCTTTTAAAGAGAGTTATGTCTTTGCCCTTTTGTCAACTCCACACTGGTTTTAAATGATTACGGCTAAGTGCAGCATGGTAGATTAACAAGATAAGTACTAAATACAGTCACAGAATTAAAAGATGTTTCAAAATGATAAGAATGGTATGCCGGAGACTTTGAGTTACTTCGTGCGTACCTTCATTCCTTTACATCACTCGACAATTTATTCCAAACACGCAAAAATTTTTCCAATAACCCACTGTTGTTTACACTTTGACTGTAACTTTCATGTGATTCCAAATCTGTGTTATAAAACTAACTTATAACGAGGCACCCCCACACACCACGCGTAAGCAGGGTTCTGAAAAAAAAATCGCTCTGCGATGTGGAGACACATGTACCAGCTAATCGCGGACAGTAAAATATACTAATTCCATTGCAACTTATTGATATTTTGTAGGTACCAACTGAACTCAAACAATGATGGATGATGAAGAAGAAAAGTATTGTTGTTTAAATGATTTCATAAATTGCAAAGAATTCTACAAAAATAACTCTGTGAAGGAAAATCCTTTGGAATGTGCGAGTTTTATATCATTTTGGTGCATCGTCTTTGGAATATCACTGGTCATTTTAGCCTTTGCCATTCCAAGAGATTACGCATTTGATACGACAATACCTGCAAGGGAAATGGAATCTATAGAACAGTACTACAGCAATTTGGGCTATACACTGGATATACTCAGCATAATTGGGATGGGATTTGTAACATTAGGTGGTCTATTGATGGCTAATGCAACAATGTACGTGATGTGGAAATCTATCCAGTCCGAGGACCCATACCTCATGCCAAGTCACCCCGGAAGAGAAGACATGCCTCTCCAGACGTACACTCCGAAGACCTATGGGAGTGGAACTCATCAGAGAATGGATTCGATAATTGAGCCATCTGCACCATCAGCATATTAGCCACAACTTCCAAACGACAGCTTGCTCCAAAATGACTCAACTTCAATACCATAACTGGTCACACACACAATTCCAAGATATAAATTTTTGACTTATCGAAAGTAAAGTGCTGTACTTTTTACCAACCAAAAAGCCAAGTGTTTTGTGTCGAAAGCTAAAGTGAATTACCAGCAATCAGCACAAAAGGGTTAATGATGTGCGAAGCCTTTGCCTTTAGGGTCCTGACCGTCGCATGAAAAAGACGCATTTAACACAAGTAATGTGAAAAATTCTCGTTAAATCACTTAAGATAAAATACTCATAAATCTTCAAGTGTACGGTAATTGCGGCTTTAACCTCTGTATTTGGCGAACCAAAGACATCCCCAATTAAAACCTATTTGACAAACGTATAAACTGGCGAGAGGTTGGCGGTTAATTTATTATAGCTGGTTTGGCAAAATTTGGCACAAGTTTGTTGATTGAAGTGAAATCCAAAGTGTTGATCCTGTTCAACTGTTATTAAAGCAAATGTGAAATCTAGTCAATAAACGAACAGAACTCCCTAAACGTTATGACAAATGTTCAACCTTTATGGCTCTATTTTTGAAAATAAATTTATGTAAATCTCACAATTTGGAGGTGATTATTAAAACATTTTGTATTCATATGGGATCATTCCCAAACTTGGGGTTACCGTTCCTGACCTCGTCTGGACATCTGAAGAACATCAAAGGAATTCGTTGAAAACAGGCCGTTTGCGTTGATTTATTTCTGCTGAAACGTTTTCATAACTGCTTTCGTTTCTGGTCGAAACCCAGTTTTGTGTTATAGTTGAATATCCAAGCTGATACCTATTAAATTGTAGCTTGCAAGACATAAAACAGGAAGTTTATTAAAAAATGCGGCTCGAAAATTTTGTTTGGATGTTTGCCTTTTGCCAAAATTTATATCCAAATCAAAATAAATGCTCAGGTAATTAACACTCATTTTGTGGCATATTAGATATCAGCAATTAACAGCAGAAAACTATCAATCTGCAAAGTTATGTCAACTCCCACTACACCAACAAAAACTTGGAAGAACGAGATTATTTGGTTCATTACCATCAGAGTTACATCAACATAATTTCATCAATCTTTTACTTACTTTGGCTTATTACTTTCCCATAGCATGCCACTCTTTCCTAAAAGAAATGTTATCTCCTTCGGTACACTTGATTTAACTAAACTACAGATCCCCCTTTAAACGGGCCTGCTAAATGTCACTACAGATACAAATTTTACTCTACGTTTTCAATGGTCTAGTGTCATTTTTGAACTATTAGTTTCAATACAAAGAATTTCAGCGTTGATTTTAATCCTCAGTGTGGGAACTTGACATTGAACATAAATTACAGTTTAACATTTGCACTTGTCAACATTCCGAATCAAAAATAAACTAGACCTATGTGAAAAATCGAGAATCAAATGTCACAATAGAACCAGAGAAGCGTTGATAGGAAAATTTGTTTTCAAGCAAAAATTCCGTTTGTACTGGGACTGGTGAAGTATTTTGATTTAATGGATGTTCAAACCAAAGGCCCATCCAGATGTCACACAAATACGACATGCTGATCTTCAAAGTCATGAATCCCAGGCTGTCTATTGCAATAACCCAGTCAGAGTATCAAATATCTGCAATTGCTCGTTTCATAACTTATATACATTTTGGAAACATTTTATTACATGTTATGTAATCTGTGTTGCGGTAGTGTACAATGTGTGTTATTGGAAGAAGACATGGCCTCTGATTATGTCATTAAAGTTTAACAGATCTCCCTCGTGATAAAGTTAAGTTATGCCAGATCAAATTTCCTTGCAACCTTTTAAAGACTTTGTAACTTTTACCAAAGAAATGCTCATTTAAATTGACAAACTATGCAAGATCACTATCCTTGATGGGTGTGTAAATCAATGACTAATCCTTACACGAATCCATAAAACGGCGCAATGTCTCCTTAAATGACAAGTCCACTCACGGAAAGTTCTCAAAGGTAGATTTAAGAATAAACTACATGTATGATCGGCGCCTTTGCTGAATATTTCTACTTCAGATAAATAAAAAGCTTCCGATTGCATCTCAATAACGTTCTTTCAAATTTCCACAAGTTTGCAAAAGGTGTGTGGCAAAGAGATTAGAAATATGACTCTTCCTTTTGTGCGAAAATAAAGAGCAAAAAGACAAGAAAAACCATTCAATCATCAATTGAAGCCAGAATTTCTCCTCATGACTTGCCAAAGACATCTCTATTTATGGTAGAAAAGTGGTACGAAGTTATTCTAATCTGCGACAAGTTATGAATTTTTTTACTCACCTCGCTAAGTTATCAAACGTCAATAAGTATCCATCAAGTGGTGCGTGCGGGTACGGAAGCTGAGAGAGTGCGGTGGTTAATCCTACAGACAGATTGAAGCAGCGCAGAGAAGTGCCTCACTTGCTCACCCAGGCTCTATTTGGTGCGAGACAAGTTTTGATGTGTAACCCACTCGGTGCGGGAAGCCTCCAGCACAGCTAAGTGTAATTTTACTGGTTGGCTGTCCGAGAGTCTCTGCAAAAGCCAGGCATAGGAAATTGTAATATATTTAAACACAGAATTCTTTTGTTCAATGCAGTGATTTTGGTCAGCTCTATGAAGTGTGGGTCTGTAGTATTTCTTCAACTTGTGATATTTTCGGCAGATCTCATTGTCTAGATAACTCATCAATTTCTACGAGGAAACAGATCGTCGTTAAATGAATAAAGTTTTTGGATGCAGACTGAGGTTTCTATGAGGATTATAAATCTAATAAAATATATTCCCACATCACTTATTTCTATCACACTGATTATTTCATTTGTATGATCGTTAGAGTTTGAATTGTCTGTGTCTCGGAGCATTCAAACACGTTCAAAAAGAAATTCATGTTTTCAACACTGAAATAGTCACAGGTTCACTATCGGGACGCCCTCTTTGTAGAAAAAAACTTTCAGTACACATTGTATTTTCTGTGAAGGTGTCAGTTTGCTCTCAGGTTTGTGGTTACTTTCTTTCAACTACTCCAAGATGTCCAATTAAAGAACGGTTAGTTACATGTATCTGGCTTTAACTGTGAACATATCGACAAAACGAATCTACAACCAGAAGTGACGGATCCAGAACTCGGTTATGGGTGGGATTAAGAGACATCAAAATATACTTTTCAGATTAATTTCAATAAGTACAGTGTTGTAATGGTTTCTTCAATCCGCTACTGTTCAAGTAAAGATTTTAAACATGTAGCATATTGTTACCGTTGTCGACTTTCATGGTAACCCCACAGTTAGTTGCAAGCAGAAAGATCCGTTTCCAGGGTTGTTCATGAGGCGAGGAAACAAACCTTGCAAATTGTAATTTTTAAACACGGAGACTAATTTTGAAAAGGGATATGTGGGCAGGAAACAGTCAATGTTTGACATCGATACCGTCAGATAAGTTTACAGAAAAATAAACTAGTAAATCAGACTTTTATTTCTGTGCCAAGCAAAAATGAAGCTTTAACAGAAAAAAAACAGCCGTTATGCGATGATTTAGTCCAAAAGTGAACTTGATATGTTTAATTTGTATGGTGCCATAATTTCTTTGCTTATTCAAAGGATTGCGTATATCAAAACGGCATAATATAATTATTGACAATTTACACTCTTTTCTCTTTTTCAGTACATGATACTTCAACATTTCAACATAGCAGTATATCTCTCAGAGACCTCACATAATTCATAAACGTTCACCCTGGGGAAAATTACAGTTTTGAAATTACAACCTGTCTGCACACTGCACCAATTCCAACTTTACTATAATTATTAGGGGCACTTAAACTCTTTTTGCGTGTGATATTGCATAAATTTTCACATTACTACAATATATACTATTCATTTTGGTTGGTAACAGTGATGCATTTTTCTGTCTAGAATGCAAGGTTTGAGACAGACCACAAAAATAGCCCTGTGACGGGCTGAGATGGTTTAAGTTAAATGTGTCAAAATGTCAAAACAGACATGGCAGAATTTCCTAATATATACAAAAATTCGAAAATTGCACTTAAATGACCCAGTGGACCTCCTAATTGACATAAATAAATAATGTTCATGGGCCTTTTGAGAAGAATGGTTCAATGCTAGATACCATTATTACATTTACACTGACCATTTCCACCCCCAGAAAAAAATTTTCATTTTGACATTACATACCCTTAGACAAACATTAAATTGATCACTCATAACCATTTTGACCTCCCAACCCATG
>JBCAUG010726955.1:0-12216 GCA_038406175.1 Haplosyllis leylae
GCGCGACGTCGGCAAAATCTCGGAAGAAATTTCTGGGGCCCCCCCCTTGACCAAATCCTGGATCCGCTACTGCATTTGAAATACACTTGACAGTTTTTTGCTTACTAATTTGTAAAAATGGTCAACTGTTCGAGTTTTCACGAAAACGCAAATTTGACAATTTAGGCGTCAAAACTTCCCCAAGTGATAGAATTAAAAATCCTTCAGCAATGAAATTGCCTCCAGTGGGATTCGATCTGGCAATGTCTGGTTTGTGACCAATGGCCACTGAGCCATTCATGACCTTTTTGTAACCCTGATAGAGTAATGCCCTCTTTTATGCCCCACTGACTTTGCAAACCAGACTGGATTTATCATTTTTGCTGTGGGAAATGTATTACTATCATTAAGGAAAGTCCTTGGAAACGGTACAAACTTTATGGTGTCTTTGAAAACTCTATTGCTGCCTTGTTACTGGACAAAATTGAAGGTTAATAATAGAAAGATATCAGTTAAGTAGGAAAGAAAACGCTAAGACACTCACAAATTGAGACACTTTTTAATGTGGTTCACTCCAATCTTCTACATTGATAGATCTGTGGGGAGTTGATTATTTCTGTTGTTATTATTTTTGTGTTAAAAAACTTAATTTCTTTTTCTGATGTTAGCTTTTATCTGTGCGCGTAGGTTTCAAAATGGAATTACTGCAGGTAGCAGAGACTTCAGATAAACCCTATCGAAAATCATTGTGAATCCTAAGTGAACCCAACTCAAGGAGCGCCAATCTGTAGACTTCGTCAAACTGGAATAATAGATCTATTTATAATAATAGACAAAAAGCAGGTTGTTATGTGAGTATTTCCGGTACCTCCGTACCTTGCACTTTGAATAAGACGTGCGTCACAATTTAGCTATGTAGACACTGAAAAGGGATCTTTTAATTAAGACTCATTAATTATGGTATACATATATATTTCATTCTCATTTACATCAACATTCGTCACAAACGTTCGTGCTTGATACAGTGATAATGCAGTTTACAGAAATCTCGATCAGGCTTTCTCCGAGATAGTGAAAGAACAGACATTTGAAATAATAAGGCTCACTGTTCTGATGTAATTGATACGGGTTAATCTCGTGGTATGTATTCACGACAGTGCATCCAGACCGTTTGTGGATGATCCAGTGTACCATCCAGAATTTGTCTCATGTCCGGAAGAGAAATCCAATCTCCGTAGGTTTCAAACCATCTGAAGCGTTCCTCCATGGTTTCTCTGCCACATCTTTGATTGGCTTTATTGTAACATGTCCAGAAATGCCCACGAAGCTTATTGAATTCCCTGCAAGATACAAAAAGAGAACATCAATGTGTCAACCATGAAACACAATGACGTAAGGAATTTTATTAAAATAACACACAAATGCAGTTTTGCAACCCTTTCCATTTGTACTTTTGTCAAATTTATGTTTCTGTTTTGAAGTCGGCTTTTGTTATGTGAAGAATATGTTAGTGTATTTCATAGAATCGTAACGATATCTCCAACCTTTTCATTTCCACGAGTCTTACGTCCATAATACATGTTAGCGAGAAGATACACAAATATTGAAAGTAAAAGCAGCTGTATCCTGAATGATTTTATTGGACAGAATTATCAAAGTAATATCACCTAGTTCATTTAATAATTGGGTGTAACATAGATAAGAAAATCTGAAATATTGAAAGTGTTACAGGAAATTAGTATTTCCTCAGAGATTTCTTTCTTTTCGTTCCAATTATTTTCAAAATTACAATCTTGCCATTGTGTGCAACTTTCTTTGAAGATTGTGTCAAGGGAATGTAATTGAATGTGACATTGGCTTTAGTTTTGTTATTTGATTTTTGTTATTATAGCATCACCATTGAATTTAATTTCCGAAATCTCTTTCAGGAATTGATACATCTTCAGCTTCACCTGGAATTTAATTTTCAATATTTTAATCGTTTTTATTACACTTCTGGATTTCTGTGATTCCATCCTGCTATTTGTCTTTTGACTGTTACTGATTATCATTATCATCATGCTGATCCGAAGACATTAAAATTAAGTCCAAAAACAATATTTACTTTGAGGGAGTGAAATTACAGACACCATAACTCAGGATTGCAGTCAAATGTACCAGATGACATGGCATATTTTGCCTTTTAAACAACCTATTATTGATAAAAATCAAAATGTGTGAATCCATAAATAAGAAGTCAAACCGGAGTGGTCCAATGGTTAAGAGCGTTGTGTTGCGGCACGTTCAGTCATGGGTTACAGCCCGGCTAATGTTTACAAAAATATACATGGACTGAAAAGGTTTGGCTATTATGCTGGCCGTCATGAGGTCAGCAGGTGCTGCACCATGCAGGTGATGAAGCATGAAAGCAAGCGAGGGATCCATCCTGGCTTTGAAACCCAGGGTAGACATCACCAGAAGTCCAAACAGAGATATCAGTGGTCCCCAAAAAATGACTTATGTCCTCAAAAATGTTAATAAAGTTAATGAACAAGACTTTCAGTTTCTCCATGTTCGAAGATTACAAATACAGTAAACAAGGACCTAACTTCACACTATTTGTACTGACGGCAGTGCAGTTGATGAATCAAGTCCTATCCGGTACTCAAACAACAATGTCCTCAGAATTATTACCATAACCATAACCGATAAACAGCCGTAAGATCCTGACAGATTAATCAAGAAACAGATATTAAATGTGGCTGAGAAGAATTTTCTTTGGTTTATGATAACAGTAAATTATCTTGTCTTCATGATAGTGAATACGAGTGGGACTGCTCGCGCCTCAAAAGGAGATTCTGTAAATAATAAAAAATAATCAACTTTTTGCGTAGGTGGTCTAATAATGATTTAATAGGCAATGATATTTAGCCAAAAAAAGAAAATTTAGCCAAAATCATAATCCCTTTTCTGAACTCTTGCACTTATTTTGTACTATAGAGGTTGACCTTAACGAAATTCATGGATGTTAAGTTCATCTGTGGTGCTAAGTCAACTTTATGACATTTAGTCTGTAATTAGTAATACTCCATTGTTTCTGTACCTGTTTCGCGCGAACGTCATAATTTTGACAATAGTTTGGAAACAATAGTTCTGAAGGCGTCACTCGAGCTTTCCCCAAAATGAAATGAAAATTTACTGAATTTAGCAAATTCAGGGAATCTGATAAATTGCGAAGTATGAATTAGGGTTAATTTAAAGATCCTGTCTGCTACATGTGACTTCCTGGCACAGCAGTATCATCTCTGTCTCTTACACCAGAGATAGTAGGTTGAATACAGAAATTCTGTTAATTTGACATTTTTTTGTCATTAAATTCACTCTTCTTATAATGTATAGCATTGGGTATATTTCAAAATCAATGAATTTTGTTTTGGTAAGGATTGATAGCATCTGGATCTAATTTATGACATAAATATTCAATACAATTTTAGTTCTACATTCATGAATAATTTCGATGGCTATGCAATTCATTTGAGAAAATCTTAGGGACTGAAAAAGGCGGGGACTGGAAAAGTCAGGAACTGAAAATAACAAAGGACCCCTTGCATTGAAAACGTTATTTTTGGCGACAAAAAATACCAAATAAAATGTACTGACAACAGTATTTTCGCATGTGATAGAAAGTTTTTAAAAAAAATTTAGTGTGTACTTACTGGCACATTTGTTGAATTTCCCAATTCTTCTCATTTGAAATATCAGTGAGATTTTGCACCTCCCGTTCATGTTTTACTGCGCACACTGCCGCGAACCACTCGTCACACCACATTGACGGATCCTGCTCCGCTTCTTTCTCCATTTCTATCACACAAACAATGAAAGGAAGTTCCTATGGTGTAGATGTCAACTGGCCCTACCTCTATGCATACAACACTACATGAAGGTTGATTTCTCTGTTTCATCCAATGGGGGTACCCCCGTTTAATCAAACAGGGAAGACCCCAGTTTCATCCAACAGGGTAGGGAATATCCCTATTTTATCCAACAGGGGTAGGGGATTCCCATTTTCTTCCAATATAGAGTAGGGGCTAGGGATATCCCTGCTTCATCCAACAAGGGAGTGTGGGGTACCCTTGTATTGTCCAATAGGAGGGGTCAGGGGTACCCCTTTTTCGTCCAATGGGTTGGTAAAGGGGTACCCACCTTTGTTCCACAGTATGATGAGGTACTCAGAATTCAGAGAAGTTTGGAAGCATCATTCAGGTCCTGTCGTCTGTTTACAGAACGGCAGGACCAATTATTGTTATATTTTCTTTATGTGCCAAAGGCGAACAAAGGAGAATAGTTTTTGTATAATTTAGTACACACAATTTTCATTTAAATCATTTTCGTTTTTCATACCGTTGACAACAAAAGTACAAAATAAGCATACTCTCAATTCGCGCTTTCGTTACTTTAGTTCTGTAAAACTTGTGTTCAAGTTGAAGCTGACAAAGGTTTGATGCAATGAAAATTCCTAGAAAGAGAAATTTTAGCATAAAATGTTGGATTAAAATTCAACGTGAAATAAGTACAAGAGAATTTGTAAAAAGCTGAGAACTGAAAAAAAGTTTAAGACAATAAAAAGTAACAATTGTTGAGTCAGACCAATAAGCACCATCATAACATAATATCTATTTACCTAAGTACCGTGGTGTACACGACAATAGATTTCTAGATTCATGCCGATGAATAAGTCAGAAGTGGGCAGTAATTCTGAGGTTGGGATAAATTGTACAATGTAACCAAGATCCGATAGATTATTCAATCTGAATTAGCCTTGCAACCGGTATTTAGATGAATAAATTTGATATCTCATGGATCAGTGTGACAATGCTATCTCAATTGAGTAAAAACAAGAAGCAAAGTGATTAAGACCTACCTGAAATGAGAATTGTGAGCAGATAACTTGCCATCGTAGACAAAAATGTGAACGGCATCGACTTGCTTTAAAGTGTACGTCAGTACATTTATTTCTGTTTTGATTAGGATGTCTTAATTGGTAAACTTAGTTTACAGCGCTGCATGCGTGGCATCTTTTCATCTTAGCATTAGATAATTATTTCAGCAATAATTAATATCACGAAGAACCCAAGAAGATCCCACTAATAAATAAATAAAATAGTTCAGCTAAACAACAGGGTATAACATGGAAAACAATAAACGTTGATTATCTCTTTTTCGATATTGGTTCAAAAGAGATGACAAAGTTAACTATTATCTGAAGAAATCGGTTGAGGTTTTCTGTTGTTATTTTTTTATTTTTGTGAGGCATGGTATAACCAAGGTAGATTGCGATGGTAATTTGGAACTTTTTAAAAGGTCTAAAATGAGAAATATCAGAGACTCAACATGTGGACAATGGAGTTTTGATTCCAAAAAAATTCTGAAGTCCAAGAAGCAATAGAGCATGACTACATAAGGATCTAAAGGTCTGAGACTTCCAGCAAATAGGGGAATAAGCTCAGATAATAGCATGCAGGGCAGTAAAGTCAGAGGCTCTGAGTTCACTTCCCAGTAGGGGTAACATTTTGCTACTGGATTATTTTAGTTCTCAGGCGATTCTTTATAGTCTACAGAATCTATCGAATGTAAAGCCAATTACGGAAAAAAATCGAATAGTTCATTTATTACGAAAACGTGTAATTTGGATCAATTTACATCTACTATGTGTATATTTGAAGATTTTTCTCTTTCTCACGCCCATGTCCCATTACCAAAGAGAATGATATCAAGTAGTAGGGGTTGCCATTGAAATCCAAAGCACGGCTGGATTCTCCACCATTTGGGATGCGTAATGCTGCTGAGGTGGAAGAACATTTTTTTCATCAGCAACTTGTTTATTTACAAAAGAAATCTGCGTCCAGTGCCAAAGAGATGGGTACAATTAAATTCCAACGAATAAAGTGGCCTTTCAAAAAAGTTATTTTGACATGATCTGATGTTTTGTTTGAAAAATCGTATTCTTCATCCTGACGAATTGTGAGTTGTACATTTCCTACCACACACAATTCATAGCCAAATCCTTTTTGTTATTCCCAGCAGAGTTATATCACAAAAAATCCATTTCACGGGTTTTGTGTGTCTTCGTTCATGCAGATTAATGGAACCCCTCACAGAAAAACAAATTACCATCAGTTCTCGTCATTATATTTTATTTGATGACCTGTACATCACGAATAATCACGCAGCTGCTCTGACAGCTTTACTGCAAAAAAATCATTAGATTTTCAGGGAACGGTGTTCGTATTGCAGAATTATGTGAGATCATAATATAAAAGCATAATTTGATGGCTATATAATGTGAAACAAAAGATTATATTGTTACTGTATAAGAAGGAGACAAATTTAGTTTATTGTTCTGAATGTAGAATTATATAACATGTTGGCGTACAGATCTATCAGAAATGAAATATCACACTATGAAAATTTGATGTTAACTTTAATCATGTCAAGCAACAATATTAACCACACAAATAAGCGCTTTCTAACGCACAATAATTTTATTTGGCCTTCAACTAATCTAGAGGTATAAGGTCTCTGCAACTCATCCATATAGCTTGAGGAGTATCCAGAGCTCCGTCAAATATTTTGCTCATGTCCGGAAGCATATGCCAATCCGCCCAAGTTTCAAACCACCTGACATCCTCCCCGCCAATGTCCTGACCACATCGGTGACTGGCTTTGTTATAACAAGACCAGAAGTGTCCACGAATTTTATTAAATTCTCTGAAAGAAAATTGTGAATTTGTAAGTTATCAAAAGATTTGTTCAATTTGCTCAAGATAATGTTTATTATGAGAATTTCTTCTTGTTTTCAAACTGAAACGTCATCTAGATTATGTTTCATTTTTATTCAGACTGAAACACCCAGAATTGATCTACACACTAAGCTTGTTTTGACAAAAACGCTAAGGGAACGAACTGTAGTAATGAAATTTTGTTCGTGGCACTTGACCTATCACTCGAAAAAGTGAATCCTTGAGTATCTTACGAAGGCATAATTGGTCCGTCTTTGATTGAAATTTAGTCAAATGAAAAGGAAATTGAATCATTTCAAGAGATGTTCTCATGAAAAAGTTCCTCCAATTGACAAACCTTTATTTATAGCGAATTAAAATGAAAGGATAAGTTTCATTTTTTTTGTAAAAATAACTGACAGTAAGATTATCAACATTTCTGTTTGAACTACACGGATTTTCTTGTTGTTTGAAATGTTTTTTGTGTGTGAGAATAGAGATGCAACTTATGAATTTCTTTAACAAACTACCGATTTCGTGACAGGTATTTTTTTATGAATCCCCTCAGGAAGAAATAGATCTAAATCATTTGGTTGAGTTGCTTCAAATGCGGCGACATTATGAAGCGACTAAACATCCATATAATTAAGAATTCCAAATATTTTGGAGTCCTGAAGTAGATCTATTTGTTTCAGGTAAAGTTGATGCCTGACATTCAGCCTGATCCTCATTGACACGTCTTATTCTGGTGAGCAGAATTCAAATTTGTATGTCTAGCACCTGTTTTTGAGGGGATTAATCTGCATAGCAGTATCAGATAATCTGAACAAACAAGTTTGGTTTTCGATGAAATTGAACATGTGGTGAATAATGAATCGCCATCAAGAGATCTTTTCAAATGTTTCTAGTTTTAAGTCATTCATACTTAATCAAGCCTCTTCAACGTTCTCTCAAAGTTGATGATATTTGTATCAGGCCTTTTCTACTCACATGCACATTCGTTCCATAGACCAGCCTTCCTTCTTCGAATAGTCAGTGACATTTTGTACTCGCTTTTCATGCTGAATTGCGCACACTGCCGCGAACCACTCGTCACACCACATTGATGGATCCTGCTCGGCTTCTTTCTCCATCTCTATGACAGGAAGAATGACATAATGATTTACATTTTACGAAAAACTGCTGGAGAATATTGATAATATCACCTATATTAAGAGATCTATTTTGAGGTCCAGACTATCTGTCAACAACAGGGTGAGAAATTGATAAATTCACAATAAATGAAAGCCGAGAGGGGATAAACAGCAATCATCAGTGACTGACTTATTCAGGCCCTTTAGGGTTGAAGTAATATCCATGAAGGAAAGAACAAGCAGATAAGTTAGCGGTCTTTATTGAATGAGCACTCAAAGAATGTAGGGGTAGATAGGGATTTTCACACAGCAGACTGGAAGTCTTGAAGGTCATGACAGCGAACAAATTTTCAATTTGTACACACAACGATAAACACAATAAAGAACTATAACAAGAGCTGGGATCCTGGAAAGCAAAAACACACATCTTCAAGCAAAAGTCAGGTCTAATGCAAGCTAATGTTAGAAACTATTTTTGGGCATATGCAGGATGTACTCTGTTGCAAATATGCCAATATACAGAACTTGATATTCCTTCCAGCATCGGGCCAAGTCCCAGTTGCCTGAGAATTCCTGATTTTGTGGCACATAGTTATCTAGTGGTTACTTTGATTGGCCCAAACAGGAAGGTGCAGACCGTCTTTTCTAGTATAGGAGTCAGTCTAAGCACTACACAATTATTGGAGTTTTCCCTAAATAGAGGTGCATTCTGTAGATTATATAGAATCATGAAAAACAAAAATATCCAGTAGCAAAATAATACCCCCACTTGAAATTGAACCCAGGGCCTTTGACTTTATTGCCCTGCATGCTACTATCTGAGCTAATTCTCCTACTTGCTGAAAGTCTCAGACCTTTAGATCCTTATATTTGAAAACTCAAAAGCACCACTGAAAATAATTCCAAACTACATTTTGATGTCAAGACCTAAACAATTGTCCACTTGGTGAAATAAGATACCCGTGGGCTTAAATTAACCCGTTCTTCGTACAAAGTTTTCCAAAAATCAATTTTTTAGCCACTGGATATACAGAATAGAGTACTCGGTAAACAGTTTATATAATATCCTTGCTACTTATCGGATGAAAAAACCAAGGGGATGTTGTCATAAAGAGTTCTGATTTTTTTTTTCTATTGGGATTTTCATGCAATTGGGCTCAAGAGGAGTGGAAAGCATTTAGTTAATCATCATACAGAGATTCAGCAATGCACTATATTTACGGTTGATTGAGAGGATCTTTACCATGCTATGATCATAGTAATTTTTTTTTAAAGAGAGACTTTATTTTTCTCTAGTAGTAATTATTTAAATTTATCTAATTTAGAAAGTCCGCGAGAATTTTTTAATGGCATAATTGTTTCAACATGTATGAGTTAAAACTGTAAATTAACGAAAAGTATATTTATATTACTTGCGATTCGAGCTGGAGTGATTTTTGTTCTGTAAAACTTGTGGTCAATGTTTAAATTGCTGTGAACGAGAACGAAAATTACACCTGAAAAGAACCCAGAAGTTTGGATGAAAATTATGACCAAATTGTCAGTTAAATAATAATCTCAATTTAATACACTAGAAGCTAATCACATAATGTAACGGCGATTTTTATTTTGCAAGTTTTCATTGGAGTTGCCAGGGCTGCCCTCGATCAATTACTGTGACAATAGTTTTCCTGAATAGCTTTCAACTTAATTTGCCCACTTATGTTTAACTTAAAATTATCAATCATACAGCAATAACCATTCCAATTTTATCTGTGAAATATCCCCAGTCTTTGTTGACAAATTAGGATCGAAAGCCATGTCTAATTCGGAAAAACGCAAAGTGACAAGTTGTTTCTATTAACGTTTCACGACACACGCCGAGGTCGTGTCATTTCAGTTACCTTTCGTTGCATTAATGGATGAAAAATAAAATACAAATTCTCACCTGAGCTCACTATAGCAACTAAAGTGTTTGCCATGTTGAATATTAAATTTATGAACAACGATCAGATTACACTCCACAGTGCCCCTGGCAACACATAAATTTGTCTTGTTCTAGGAATGCTTATTTCTAATTTTCATGCAAAATTATCACAAAACAAAGTGTTAACGGGACAGAAATTGTCCATCAAATTTGCTAAAACGGAAGAAATGCCTAAAGATCCTAATTTGGTGGAGACATTAAACTAGCTTCTCGTATTTAATGAAAAAGGGTGTCGAATTACAACCTCAAAAAGCTGGTTTTCAAAGCTGCCGCTGTGCTGATAGAGTCACATGATTTGCTTGCAGGGACATGATACGTCCACGTTTCACACAGGTGTTTGGGCCGTCATATGAGTAAAAGTTTGGGTCGTGACTACAGAATATGTATTACTGCCTGTCGAATTCTTGATTTCCAATTTGAAACTGAACGTGAAGATTAGGAATTTACCCGCATGGAAGAGTCCGTTTAGAAAATAATAGTGTGTGACCTATTATTTTATTTTTGTGGATGTTAAAATTATTAGAGAAACACGCAGTAGATCTGCTGAAGTTACGTCATCCTATTATTTTTCCTACCCTAAAATATTTATTGTGTGCAGCTACTAGAAACCAATACAGAATAAAAGCTGAGATTTTGGCCTTTGCCATTGAGTAGTAAACTTATTGAAATATTTATCTGTCTTCATGTGATTGAAATTTAATAATTGGAAAAGATTGAAAAATCTCTCAGAAGACAACCTACTTTTCTACCATTCCTTGAGATAACTCTTCAAAATGTGAAAAAACTTTGGTATTTCAAGAACAACTAAGTCCTGAAAAAGGAATCAGGTATGTAGGTGACCCACCCTGTTCTGCCTCTCTCCCGCAGAAGGGTCATGCAGGAGGGACCAATCAGTTAAGCCTCGTGAGTTTCATTTCGGAAATTTTCGGATCGATGGATTTCTGTGGTTGTTACGGATTCCCTTCCCATAGCACTAGTGTTGAGCATCTGCCAGGTCAACACTGCAGGGCACTAAAACTGGACAGTTGAGAAAACAAGATACAGTACCCAGAGTGCAGGATGTGTTTACTAGTCAGTAATGTTAAATGTTACCTGCGTGTTAAATGTTAATGTAAAATACAAAAAGAAGCATGTGTGTTGATAATTTGTTCTTTTTGATTTAAGAGATACAGGTGAGCACTGAAAACTGTACATTTCTAATTAGGGGAATCGTGCATGTCATATGTCAACAAATTCTCTACACATTAGCAAGTGAGTTTGTCCTTTATCCAGAGTGCCATCCAGGAAAAACCTCATGTCTGGCAGTGGATGATAGACGTCTTGTTCTTCAAAATATCGAAATTCCTCGTCAAAAATGTCACGTCCGCACTTCTCAGAAGCCTTATTGTAGCACCCCCAGAACTGTCCCCTCACTTTGTTAAATTCTCTGAAAGACGGTGAATACATCGTTTTACTTGACTTGTGCCCACTGGTCGTATTCAGGTGGGGATTCTGACCAAGGGATCAATTGAGATTTTGCTAATCCCTGTTCCTGCCGTCCTCTTTATAAAATACATAGCACAATGCAAGTATTCTTTGAGTTTTTTGTCCGATTTGAATTACAAATGGGTTTGTTACACACTATTAATACTTGGTAACAAAGTATTGTATTGTGTTGCAGTAATGAGTTAATCAGTAAAAAACAAAACATAGTCTGTGTGATTTTCCAAAAAATCATCTGCTCCAAAAAGGTATAATGCATAAGTTTAAATCCATAACGCTTAGGGAAGAGGGACAATTAATGTCGTAAACATACACAGATATACTTGTCTTCGTCTAATTCTTTTGTCAGTGGTGGTCTCCAATATTTTGCTTTAATGATATCATGAACGTTTTTGTCTATGTACAACCAAACGCAGTCCTCTAATATGTATTCGTTCAAGCTGAGATGATATTCGGCGCCAGTTACAGACACTGACCTACAAGTATGCTCCATGGGCCAGTCCAGTGCTTTGCCGACATTTGTCACATTGTCTATGGCTTTTTCGTACGCAACTGAACACACAGCCACAAACCATTCACTACAGTACATTGTTTTATCTTGCTCCGCCTCTTCTATCATCTCTGCAAAAGACACAAGAGGGAATTTTTATCAGACCACGGAGAACGTTCATGTCTTGTTGTGGCAATCCATTTGAGCGAATTGGATTCCGTAAATCACCCGGAAAGTTGAGGAGATACTGAACAAGAAAAGAGAATATAGGGCCACTATGGTGGAGAGAAGTTACGTAATCACCCTATTCAAGGTGATTACATAACTTCCCGCCACCATAGAGGCCCAAATAAGGAAATGTCACGTTCAGCAAATATTGACATAAAGGTCAAATAAAGTTCAGAAAAT
>JBCAUG010726966.1:0-12214 GCA_038406175.1 Haplosyllis leylae
AGTCTGTGAGTGGAACATGCAAATAGCTTGCAGCTGCATAACATGGAAATATAGGACGCGTCAGCTCTCCCTACTTTTATACTCTCTGTCATAAGCTACGTCATGTTCAAATTCTAGCAGACGTTGGAGAGAAACAGATTGGCAATTGCTGATGACCCAATTGGCATGCCCAGAAACTGAAAAGCAAAGCTGCAAACAGCGGCTGCCAGGAATATACGACCTCAAATCAATATCCGAGAGGATCCTACGGGAAGCAGTGGGACTGCATTACAAAATCTCATGTAACTTTTAAAAATTCAAATATTAAAACTTAACTTACGCAAAAGAACCCTGTTAAACAGTCATCCGCAAATTTATTTCTGAGTGCGTTCATTGGAAGAACCAGGATCCACCTTTTAAGATCAGTATTCAGCAAAATGTTGGATAAATTTTCAAGAAAAAAGGAAAAAAAGAAACGAACAGACAAACACGACAATAAAATTCCAGCTCTGAGGAGAGCGTGTTTGGAACTTACCAATTACCTGGACTAGAGAATGGGAATGGTTTATTTTTGTCTGTGAAATGAACGCTACTCTCTGTCCGTCAAATTAGCCAGTAATATCTGTAGAATAAAAACTCTGTTTGAGACAATGAGTTTTACCGTAAAGAATTGATTCCAGAATAAAAAAACTAATATCAATAAAGATCGGCTGATGAAACTTAGCACATTGCGGTATTGGAAATGTTTTCAAACATTTAAAATTTTAGTAAATTGGAAATAGCAAAAATGTCTTTAATATTTCTTTCAGTTCTGGAAAAAATTCCTTTAAATTATCTCAGAAAGTGGCATGATTTCGGGGAGTTGTTTTTAAATGTGTTTAAATTATAAATGCGATATTTTTTGGTACTTTTCCACTTGTATTAAAACTGCAGACCTCAGAAAAGCACCTTTACCCGCACAGGACCTCAAACCTGTGTAATCTTTTGACGGCCATTACCTGCATGCCCGTTTACAGTCAATACCAAAATAGGTCACAATGCTCTAGTTATCCACACACGGTCTTCATGCTTTGATGTTTTCGTCTGCTCATCAACATGACAGGTACGCTTTGCACTTTTTAGACAGTGATGGCATTTCTTCTATTTCTTGCATATATACATGTGGAAATGGCAAGCATAATTTGCTCCAGGCAACACTACCTTTATGTAAAATCTGGTCAGTTTTGAACTTAGACAAAGCAATTTCCATTTCTGAAAGCTCCGTTTTGATACTGTAACATGCATTGTTTGTTTATTTCAGGCTTTGAAAAGTGGCACTGCGAATAACACTAAAAATACTGCTGAAGAATCGTTGAAAAAACTTTTGCAATGGGATTAATTCAGAAAATTTTGTCTTCCCTTTATCTTCTGGTTGATATTGTAAGATGTCAATATTTCAGGTTTCATGTGCAACATTTCTAATGCAAAGTGTAGCAGAACTAAAATTACCATAATTTAGGTGAAAAATAAAAGTCATTGAATTTAGTTACCAGTTTTACTAAAATAAACCAACCGTTGCATGTTGTGTGTACAGGTGGCCCCTGGGTCTGATGGCAGGCAAGTGAAAAAGGCAATGTTGTTTGGTAGAGCTTTCACCAAATGGGACTCGCTTCTGCTCGTGGTAAATTTAATTTCCTTGTCATGTACCAGACATAGATCTTTTAATTTCTTCCTTTGTATTTCATTGTCCATTTAAGACGAGATGATTTCATTCGCAAATAAGCTTCAATTATTGTACAGATTCCAGGTATGACATTGCTTGCCACTGGAGTAAAGTTTCTGAAAAATCCGGATGCCATTCATTATCTAGAAATAGTATGTTACCAAGGAAATGGGTGGCTAAAACATATCAGCCTTCTTTTAGCTATAAGTGGCAGTGTCAGCGTATTCACTGGCATCTTTCGAGTTTGTGTCGTACAACTGAAAACGTCACAGGAGACATTATTGGTAAGTAGGGTGTTTTAGTAACACGTTTCAGCTAAAAATTGAACAACACTTTTCATTTCTTTTCTTGCACGAAGTCCTGGCCAAGTTCAGCCACGTATGGTCATGGCGGCCGACCACGAAATGTGGCCCGCAACATCAGTTATCAAACTGACTTTCTCTCCAGATAAAATGTATCTAGTTGCAATGACACACACGCAGATTATCTTGTTCAAGGAACATTGTTCTAAAAACACTTGCAGGAGAATATAAAGTGTAAATTTGGTCAACTGAATGAAATCCAGACAGCTTGTTTTGATGTCAGGGCCTTTTGCATGAATGACCATTTCAAGCAAGACGAGATTTACCCTGCCCCGAGCAAGACACCAAAACAATTTTTTGCGACAAAGCCAACTAACGGTTTTCTGCAGTTTGAGCATATTCATCATTATTAGTAGACAAAAATCATCCAAGGCAAATAAATACAAGATTTTGTTGGAAATAACAATTTCAGAAAGTCCAGCTTTCTTGTATTTTAGGATTTGATAGCAAATATCTTAATATTCATAATAATACTGCTCTATTTTGGAATTCATCTCAATTGAAACGCAACCAGTAACAGAATCTATCAGATATATGGTAGATGAATACTAATTATGAGTAGAAACAATAGATCTATTAAAAATATGATACTGAGTGAAAATAGATACAAAGTACGTCCAGTGGACAGGAGTTCATTTGGTAAAAGTAATTCGTTCCAATGTACAGCATAATATTTGGCATTCATTTATTTATACTTAGTTCAAAGTACTACTAAATATTAAGTCTTCGCGTTATCATGGACATATATTTTCAAAGTTTTATTTCCATTAATTCTCCAGTACTTGGCGGCACAAGGCTGTTTTCTGCTGATAAATTTAAGCGCAGGTCTTGCTACTGTTTCCGCCAAGGACCAGGTAAGTGGGCTTATTTAATTGGTTCTCCTTGTTGGAATGTTGCAAGTCAGCGATTCAATTAAAAAGGCTTAAATTGCTGTATCCGTGTTGAATTTTCATCGGCTCAGATTTTCCATCTTTGAGTGCACCTTAATAATATGCACCTTCCCGATTTTTTCAAAAAATCAATTTAATGAAACCGTTACCATTTGGGACATTTCTGTGTTGTCAATATTTCCATCACAACCTATTTCAGAGACTGCATAAAAATGAAAAAAATTGTAACAAGAAGAGGTTCCTCTGCCCAACCTCCTAGGCCTGCATCCGCCAACGAGAGCATATTACATCAAATTACTTGACATAGCGATGCCATGCTGAGATATTCCCCTCCCACGTGTGCACGGAACAGAGGCACCCCTGAGCTTTAAATTATTCCCTTTGCCATATCTGAACATTTTCAGAGTAGTTTACCAGCCTTAACGGGACCGTATTGAATTGCAAACCATGTTTATCAGTGCCAAAACATTGGTAGAAATTATTTTCATAGTTGGTGCCCAGTATGACGTCTTCAATGAGTCGGCAGATGAGTGAAGTTCATGGAGGAAGCGCACTCGGAGCTACCTCTGATTTAGCTGAAGTCTGGGACTCCATGCAGATGACGGTAGTTTTATTTGAAAGACATTAATCGAACAATCGCGTTTACTGGTAGCTTGCACAGAAATTAAACAGTTTGCTATTTTGTCAATTTCCTTTTCTGTTATTGTCACTAGATTTCTCATCTCTCATGATCTGTTAACATCACGGGAAGTTTTTATTCTTTTTCAGATGAAATGCTGTGGAGCTGAAGGCTTTAATGATTACATAAAGTACGCAACAGGTAGAGCTAAGGTAAAGTAATGCATTTAGATTTATGTGGTTGTCTGCAAACTTACTAGCAAGTTAAAATCAGGGAAAACGAACGTACGGTATCTTTTTTTCATCTTTTATTTTTCCACACTGAGTCATAACAGAAGACATATCCTCGGCTTTGTCATTTTGAAGATTTTATGATTGGAAGAAATCACTCACTTTTTATGCAGAAAGTCACTGTTTTTTTTCTTTGCAGGAACCAATTCCAAGAAGCTGCTGTGTTTTGCGTCGTTTTGATCTGGACAGCCCTCCCGAGATAGAAAACCTTAGACAATGTCAAATGGATGCTAAAATGGGTGTTCATAGCAGTATTTACATACACATGAGGGTAGGGGTCTATGTTAGGGTCTATTCACACTGCGCGATAGAGTTGCCGCTGGCAAATAGTTACGCTTGG
The DNA here is from genome assembly GCA_038406175.1 of Haplosyllis leylae. Lineage (NCBI taxonomy): Eukaryota > Metazoa > Annelida > Polychaeta > Phyllodocida > Syllidae > Haplosyllis > Haplosyllis leylae. Next base: position 4,183 of record JBCAUG010726966.1, read on the forward strand.
AGATTCCTTTCGAATACATTGATTTCCAATTGTACCATTTACACCAAGCAATGCCACTTGAGATGGTGCTGGCAAATAGGTCCCATACCCATTTTCCAAGCGGCAACGCTCTCGCTCGGTGTGAATAGGTCCCCAGATAGGGACCTTTATGTTCGTAATTTCCATTTAAAATATTTAGAGATTAAACACACTTGAATTCTGAAAGAATTTACAGTCGCTCTTTTTGGCCTACAGGTCAATTGACAATAATTCAACAGAAATCGTTTGAAGGTGTGTCTAATGTAATTTGTGAAATTTAAGTAACACTCATCAGTAAATTAATTAATAAATAGTCTCACTACAAAGAGAACCCGATCTTTCACTGAAACCAATGGTAATTTTCTTTTTTTCTCAAATTTGGCATAAGTTTCCGACCAAAATATTTTAAGAGATTAGACTTGTTCTGATTATTGTATATGATGCCACTTACTTTTTATCAAACTTAATGTGCTATTGAGTTTGGGTGAAAATTTCCACGGTCATTTGACCAACATTTTGATTGGGTTGAACAGGTTAAAAAAAGCTAAATGTTTAATGAGGTATGACTGTTTATATTTTGTCAGTGATCCCAAAGACCTATATCTCAAAAGAACCAAGTCCAAGTCAGGCATTTTCTTCCTCTGTCACAATTCTAGGGTTGTCGAGCACCTTTACAAGCGTGGACAGCTCATTTTGCCAAAAGTCATGTTACAATGTTGTTCACCTCAGCATGCTCACAGGTATACAATAGGCACATGTGATCTCGCAATTTGTTTTTGTATCAAGTTTCTTTTTAATTTGTAGCTGCCAAGGCTTATCGACGAAATTTGCTTGTCTTGTAGGTACTGGCTATGATATACGTTTACTTACTGCACACGAAGGTTCTTCGGTGACGCTGAGGAAATTTCTAATGACACCCTGTCAAAAATAACGTGATATTAATCTCCGGTTCCAGAGCTTTTTGTCTATTTGCATTTTCCTTTGTCTGTTACGCGAATTGATAGCGTCAGTTGGAATCCTCGCAAGTAGAAGTGGTAGCTTCACAAATTTAACTAGCGCCAAGTGACACACATGCAGGTCTTCTCGGGGCATGGACTGTACACTGCTGTCCAAATGAAAATAGCAACTTTACATTTTACAGGGGGGGGGGGGTTAAACCATTAAACTGCAAATCTGAAGTCCTGGCTGAAAATGGCAACTTTTTATTTCTGGGAAGGGTGGGGTAAACCGGTAACTCAGAGTAGGATGCTTCACAGTAGTGTCCCGAGGAGACTAATAATTGTATTTTTTTATGCTGCCCTGAGCAGGAAATCTGAGGTGTTTCCGTAGACATTTGAACATGACTTAAAGCTGTTGAACTTGCTTATTTTGTAATGGAAAAATGTGTACTTGCTGATATTACTGTACATATATTTCAAAACTCTGTGATGCGGTATCCAAACTTGGTAAAAGCTTAATTTTTCACTTGAAACTTACATTCACTCTGAAATTAATACTCTTCATATCCGTCGTGAGTTTCACTTATTTTTAGTACAAATACCTCCAAATTGTAGTGTTTACCAAAGTCCTCACCTTAACTGGACCGCACAGTTGCACTGTTTAGATTGCTCTTTCATCAAATTGATATTATGAGGGCCACCCTTACAAATGAAATATGCTGACTTTGTTTGTGAATTCTCATCAGACAAAAATGCAGTTAGAACTATTAGTAGGAATTTTTTCTTAAATTTAATTTTTATTGTCTGTGGAATGAATTCGATAAGACTAGATGGTGCTTTTCATGAAAAAAGTCATCAATTGTACACAAAGCTGTCTCATAATGACTGGGGTGGAGGGGTGTTGTCTAGCTCATCGCACAAGAAAATATTCTTTTAAGAATGCCACCACAAGCTATCAAAGTGTAAAATTTGATCCATTAATCACAATGAAAGTCAGAGAAATTATTGTGCTGTGAACCTGGAGTCTGAACTATTTCCCTTTACGGAACCCACAGGATTATCGGCCCGTTTTTATTTTGTTCTATGGGCCGATAATCCTCTCGATACCATAGAAATACATGATAATATAAAACTTAAATTAAATCCGCCGTATCAGGAGCCAGTAGGAGTATTAACCTGAATTATTTATTTCTTAACCAATTTGAGCAATTTATCTGATGTACATTGCACACTCAAATTTTAACAGTTACTGAAGTGAAAGTTACTCAAATTTTAAAAGTTACTGAAGTGAAGTATCAGTAAGTTTATTGTATTTCCTTTTTTAAACTCATCTACAGATTTGTAATGTTTGTTGCTACAACATGCATAGTAACACCGAGTGTATATCTTATTCTCATGCGAACATTACTTTCCGAGTTAAAACCGTATCGGTTTACAGCTTAAGAGGAATATACCTTTACATTGTCAAACTAGTGAACCGCAAACATGAATATTTGTTGTGTGTATCAACAAGGAGGAACACATGTTGAAAAGATATTGAGGTGTAGCCGCCACGTGCACATTGTACTTACTGCATGAGGTAGACGTTGTCGAACGGTACAGTTCAACACCACTCTCTGAAAGGATTCTTTCCATTTCATCGGCAAATCTTGAAGGGCAGAACACAACATGTGCACAGCAGCAATTGCGAGAATCATACTCTTCGTGTTTAACTTTGTATTTTGGGGGAGTACTCCAATCAAAAGTTGTTTGTGTTCGGTGATTCGAGAGCATGAAGCGCATGAACTGTTTACTAGATGATTTTGAAAAGTTTTCTTCCACAACATTTCACTAATTTTTAAAAAGTAACTCCAAGCTAAATAAACCTAAAGACAAATTATGAATTGATCTGTACTATAAATAGGCAGAACTATTAAATGAAAACCTTAGCTTGATATGTATATACTTTGTGACTCGAGTGATGATTTCCGCAACGGAGAGGCTGTAAAGTAACTCACAAATCATACCTGAACACTAATGTATGTTTTCTGAAAAATTATATTGAAGTTTTCAAGGTTGCGGATGCCCCTTAGACTTTACACTGACACATAAACCCCACATAAACCCTCATAGTGAATCCTTTTTAACCTGTTGAAACAAACAAGTGAACGCTGGACATTTCTAAATCATTTAAATAGTTTGAGAAAAAGTGAGAGACCTCTTTTCTAACCGAAGCGTGTTTGTTACACTTTACCAGTTACCACTTTACCACTTTTGCATTGGATTTGGTCATTGAGATCGCCATTCAACATGACACCATCGTTCTACAAACTTTTCCTCAAAGCTATATTGCAAAGGTGCTCACACTTGTCAACATTTCAATAAGAGTAACCGAACGATATGGCATATTTAAGATTTATATATTGCGCCAATTAAAATGAACTTTCAGAGTACAAAATCGTTTTCTTTCACGTTACAATTAATGAATATCGAGAATAATTTGTAGGTGGTACACTTTAGAAAACTGTAGCAGTAAAGCTGCACAAGCAGTCAATTGCTAGATTGTTCAATAATCAATTCCTTGCCAAATGAATTGGAAACTAGCCAAAAAGGCCTGGCATCGAACAGAAGCTTGTCCCTGTCGCTGACAATTAGTCGTAGTCGTTTGGGGCTACAATCTTTCATCAGTTGCTGGTTGTCAAAAGCAGCGTGTAAAAGTATGGCAGGGTGTGCTGCAGGATGCGCCAGGTTGTGTTTGTTTGCGTTTAATTTTGTTTTTTGGGTAAGTGCGCAAGGTTTCGACTGTTTTTACTTGAAAGGTGCTACTCATTTTTAAACGAGTTTGAAGTGTCACACATTTTGACAAGGTTGATTTATACCTCACCGATAATTACAAAGTTTGTTCTTTAAATTTTTGGATTTATTTTTGCACAACACAAAATCAGTTTCAAGTTAAATGCAGCTCTTTTCGTACTTGGCAAAAAGCCTTGAAATAGAATGGAATACAAAAAGGTTTACTTTGGCTTATGGCATTCAGTAAAATAAGTCGTAGGGTCAAGTGATCTGAAAAGAATTTGAAAGATTCGTGTTGGATAAATCATCCTTAATGCACAAACGAATCGATTTGTTTTGAGTCGTGAATGTCGGTTGAAGAATCAAATCTGCACATTTATATTACCCGCCTCAAGCTTCACATGATTACCACTGAAAATTGATTCTGTGCTTAAAAATGCATGTCGCATACAAAGGTAGTTAATGGATATGTGTTAGGAAATTCAATATGAGCTCTGGACTGTAAAGTTTTCAATCCTTTGAGCAAAACTTTAAAACAAAATGTGGTCAAAACAACTCAATGCATGGAAGGAAAAATATGAGGCCATCATGATTATTAACAGTATTTGTTGTGGTTTGGAGTAGATTTATTATGATGTCTTTCTCATATCAAGTTACTACATTTTCAAAGATATATTTTACCTACAGATTCAAGTGAATAAATTGACGTAGCTTTTTCTGATGTATTGTAAAGTGAGAAATAACATTTTGTTAGAGTAAGTTAAAATAAAATGCAAAGTAGCCGAGAAGAAACTTAGTATGTTTTGGTGTAACTTGACACAACTTGATGTATTATGGCTGAGGCCAGCATTATTAATTTTAAAATGAAATTCTACTTTTCTGAGTATCTTTTGTTGCAATTTCAAAATAATTTCATATCAAAATATTTATGGGGTAAATATGAAGAATAAATATCAAATAAAATATGGAGAAAATGTACAACATAGCCAGAAAAATTTGGAACATTATATTTCTTTCAAGAGAAGTGAGGTTTAATTATGGAACCCTTAAATTGCACACTGGAGCCACCAAAACTAAAGGTCAGTGGGGAGTGTAGGTCCCTGAGGCTTCTGGATCCACTAATGCATTCACCCATAGCATCCTATTTCAAATTCCCCTATTGTCAATGGTGCCCCTTCCAAATCTCCAACCCTCTCATCTGTGTAGAGAGTAAAATACCTCCAAAATGTGCCCTGCAAACAACATCAAAGGAATACTAAAGACCTGTAATTTCTCCCTTCAACAAATGGAATATTACATTTGTAAAAATGACCAGAATCTTTTGTACAGAAGTAAATATTTTTGGAAAGTATCTACACAAATGTAAGTTGAAATTTTTGAAGAAAGGTTACCAGAAAAAGTGTGACAGTAAAAATATGATGGCTTATGGGACCCTAAGGTGAACCCTAGGCTCTGCCCAGTATTTGCTCGCTTTGCATAGATGACTCCACTGCATTATGTCAGCAAGATCTTGGAAAATTGTTCTGGACCTCCCCCAACCAAATCCTGGATCCCCTATGAGTGGAATGAGAGGGTCAGTGGTTGCAAGGTGAATCATTGGTTTCCTTTTAGCATTGGTTACCCTTATCAATCACCCATTTGGTGAGACTATATTTGAAGTATAGGGTACATTTTGAAGGGTTTACCCTCATGGTTGGAAAAAATCATGGGGGATCATCATTTTATACACTATACAAACAGTACAATTACTTTGCCTCAACTTCATCTGAAATACACAATGAAGTTTTTGATGATATTTCAGTTGGCTGGTGGGGGAGTGTTAGCCATAGGAATATGGATGAGAATAGACGAGACCATTGTGAACTACCTCCACGTCGTCAACATCCACGAGTCCGATCCGCTGATTGACCACGCTGGTATCATCTTCATCGTAGTCGGGGCCTTGGTTTTCGTTGTTGGTTTCGTCGGATGCTGTGGTGCAATCCGAAACAGTCAGGGAATGCTGTTTTTGGTAAGTGTGACGTAGACAAAACTTTTAAACACAAATATCCTTACATAGCCTTGACCTAAGGTTCAAGGCCCTTGCGATCAGGGCTTCCCTAAATTACACAAAGTTGGCAACATTACCAACAAAGGCTTACACCGAGAAGAGCAAAATATATTCAGCAAAAAAATACCACCAGTAGGGGTAGAGCCCGAGACTTCTTGTGTTCTTCTCTTATGCTCATTCAACTGTGCTAACCGGACATGTGTTAGATAGGAGATCTCTACACTGAACTTTATTTCATGCACTTCTTAATTCACTTTTTGGACTTGGATCATTTCTAGAATCAATACAGCAGACTTCACAAAACCCCAAAGAGTGAGACTGATAACCAAATCTCCACTTAGCACAGTTGGCTAGGCATCAGAGTAGATCACCAGAGCTTCTGGGGTGCGTCCTCACTAGATGCAATTTTTGTGCCAAATTTATTAGTAAAAAAGCTGTAGATTTATGCTGATTTTCCTCATAATGCCCTAGATTTTTGGGACTATTTTTTTTCAATTATTAACATCCAACTCTGCTGATTTAAAAAAGTGTCATTTATGTTTCAGTACGCAGCTTTGGTGCTCATTATCATGCTTGCCGAATTTGTAGCCGCTATCTTGGCATTGGTCTTTCGAGGAAAGGTGGGAAAATATCCTTTTAAAGTGGAGAAATGATCCTCTAGAAAGGTTGTCCTGACACTTTTAACTCAATTTTGATCGTATTCTGCATTCAGGTAGAGAAAAACCTTCAAAATTCAATGAAAAGGCAAATTAGGGAGGACTACAACAATGATACAGCCACTGGATTTGCATGGGATTTTCTTCAAATAAAAGTAATCGTCATCGTCAATTTATCGCCTTGGGTGATTTATCCTGCCTTATTGTTGTCGCTTTGGTAAAATAGCACAAAGCTGCTATGGAATTGATGGCTGAACAGAAAATTTCATTTTCATTTCGCATCGAATAAAGTTACACAAATTTGTGGAATATAAAATTATCTTTTCATATTTAGCTTGACTGTTGTGGTGGCAATGGCACAGAAGACTATCAGAATAGTGTGTGGTGGAACAGTACCAAGGCATTAGAGTTTGTCCTAAACTCGCGAAGTTGGCATTTTCGAATTGATTAAATTTGAGAACAAGATAAAAGTCATTAGTGGCATCATTTTTATTTCAGTGTACTGTTGAAAAATCTAAATTTATATCAGAATTTATTTGATTGGCAACTGGCTGTAAGTTATTTACATTAGAAGTTAGACAGGAATGCCAAAAATACCAACTTGGGGAGTTTCAAAAAGACTACAGAATACCAAAATATAATAATCCAAAATATCTTGGACTCTTGTTTCAAAATTAAGGGATTAAGATTCCTTTCCGCACATGTTAGCGTGTTTGATTGTTAGCAAAATAACACTTTACCAATTCAAATTGAGATAAATCAAGGTTGGGGTGCAAAATGTAAGGGCTTCCTTGATTATTTGAGGTTCCGAATTGTTATATTTTCTCGAAATAACAGAAAATGTTAAAGTCTTAAATTTTCTATTCCAACTAGGAATCTGATGATGTAATTCCCGTGACATGTTGTGCACTGAAGACAAAGGACCGTCGTCATCCTGTGGCTGTTGATGAAACCAAGTGTCAGGACGACGCAAAGAGAGGAGTAACCGACAGTCAGTACTACCACTCTAAGGTGCATCTAAATTTATTTCCAACATATTCAAAAAAGTATTTTAAAGGAAAATGAAAAGTGCTGATGTAGTCAATTGCCTTTCATTCAGTTTCCGAGAAATCTTGAGTTGGTAGAATCAAGGACCCTGTATGGGAAAAGAGTATAAACTCTCATAGGGGTTATGTTACCAGCTGCAGCTGCTCAAAATCATCACAGCTGCTAGGTGGCCAGAGCAGACAAAACACAGGTCACACACTGTTTTTCAATACAAGGCATGTGCTGCACAGCCAAATATTTGGTAAAATTTGAGATTTTTAATGTCTTTTAAATATATATAAATTAATAGGCATGTGTAGAGACTAGGGGTATCCCAAAGGGGTGGGCTCAGTAGCAGATCCAGCATTTGGTCAAGGGGGGGTCCAGAAAATTTTCCAAGATTTTGCTGATGTAGCTAAGTGGAGTTGGATGAGCAAAGCAAGCAAATATTGACTGGGGTCCAGGGCCTGCCTCAGGGCCCTGGAAGCTCTTGCATTTTAACTGTCAAATATGCATTTTCCCACTTTTCCTGGTACTTTTTCTTCAAAAATTTGAACTTGCATTTATGTAGG
>JBCAUG010726977.1:0-26782 GCA_038406175.1 Haplosyllis leylae
GACATAATTCCCCGGGGATAGGTCGGCTATGCAGCGGGCGGTATGCCTCTTGCGTTCACGCAGGAGGACTTTCTTGTGTTTATAATCATTTCGGACAACGAAATAGTATCAAAGGTCGCTATTCTATTTCAGAAATCATACTGGCAGATTCCAAAATTAAGGCACAAAATACCATAGCAATGCTACATTTCACCTTGGTAAGCAATGATACAGTCAAAAAATACAAGCAGATTTTTAAAATCAATTAATCTGAAGAATCGGAACAACCATTAAATCAGAAATAACACCGATTTTGCGTTTTATCAACAAAAATTGTTTTATTTTAATCACGGTAAAAAGTGGGACCACAATTAGATGAATATGAAAAGAACCTTTTCTTTACTATTCTGAGGAGTACTTGGTGAAGCATTATTAGGTCTAACTTAACAATTTGCATCACAATGCCAAAAAGAAAATGTCCGCGTAACTATTTCAAATTTCTGGCACATTCTAGCAGAATTTAATTTTTGAAAATTTGAATGTTTTTGTATGTGGTTGCACAATAGATTTAGCATTATATTAAGAGCAAAAAAGTTTGTTAAGGCACCAGTAAAAAACAAACAACAAGACATTACGAGAATCCTCCACAGTGGGATCGGTTTGTGGGATCGAGGATTCCAAATTGATACATGGTAAGTGGCAGGTGTAGACATATATAGATTCCCTTGACACACAGACTAAACACAAGACTACATGAGTACAGCATTACTCTGTTCATCACGTAGATTCCTGGCATTTTATCACTCATAAAACTTAATACTAGGAGAAGTTTTAGGCCTGGATTTAAAATTAAAACAACTGACATACACGTTTTATTTAACAACGTGGCAATCTAAAGTTATTTGTACCTTAGTAACTTTTAGCACAGCTGTCGTGTTTGGTTCAACCAGAATGAGATTTTTCTTGGTCGTCAAATTGGGAATGCAAGAAATTTGGGAACCTTGGCAGCCTTTTACAAGCTGGTGGATATTTGTTTATTACTGAACATGCAAGTAGGTGATTATTATGTCATAATCGAGCCAGTCTGTGATGTTGAGTCATGACGCTGTATTTTGGAATGATGTTATTTTAGCTTGAGATCTTGTGATGTCTCATTTGAGACATGTGACTATGTAGCTTCTATCATTTTAGTATCATAAATGCGGTTTCAATGCAATGAATACTGAACAAAATGACTCTGAAATGAAACAGAAAAACAACAAGACAAGAAAGGACAGCTGTGCAAAAACCATTCGGCTTTTTTGTTAAAGGCTCATGATAATAGATGTGAGGAATACAAATAAAGTTGTTTCAAAAATATTTCCATAATAGGATGGTTTTTTTTGCTAAATTCCTGAGTTTCCAAATCTCTATCTAAACTGGGACAGTAAAAATAACTCCAAATATTGACACTTTCTAAAAATGGCTCTAAAATTGGCTACGTGTACCACACCACATATTACATGTACCTACTGCGAGTGACCCTACAATTTACGGCATATGAAAAGGCCATTACACCTTGACAGCGTGCAATCTAGAATACGCCACAGGTGCCTGGATGATAATAACATGTTGTATGATCCAATTTATCCATAAACAGAACTAACTACCCCAAACAAAGAGATAAAGTTACACAATGTAAATCAACTTTTCACTTTTGGGGAAATATATAAAGCAAGTGAAAATATGGCTTTGAATCTGAGAGTTTTTTTAGTTTTTTTGCTGGACATCTGACTTGACTTTGCTTTTTTCAATTCAACAGACAAATCAACTCAATTACTATTATTTTTAACTCAGTATGTTCTAAGGCAAGCGATGTGTTAGCATTTTATATCAGGTCACAAATATTAAAGTATATTCATTAAGAAAGAGAAGCCCTGCAGTGACTACTACATCAAACATTGCTGTAAATGTTTCTCCTGATGATCCACTTTCAGACACTAAAGCCTTTATGGTCAGTATCCTAAGACTTTTAATGGTCATTAGGACTTTCATAGCACTATCCATCTTTCTAAGTAATTTCAAGTGAGCAGAGAAAAAGCATCAGTATAATCATTGTGCTGAAATTAAAAGGTCGAATGTGAAGGGAGACAAGGTTTATTGTTGCGCTCGTTTGCTTCTGAGTTTGCATTGTCAAAGTTATGCTGTTATTTTCAAATTAATACATAGATACAAGAGACAGCCTCCCATTTACATTACGAGGCAATGCCGACCATGGACCGCCGGACCAGACCTAGTGGGGGTCACCTGGTCAGGGTACCTCTCCCTTCCGACCAGACCGAGGTGGTGGGGGCTCACCACCTCAGGCTGCCCACGCGATCACCACCCCCCCCCCAAGGCAGGACGAGGACATGATTGTGCATGCAGAAAAAAACACACCTGCTGCTTTTTGGAAAAAATCTTTTTGTTGGTTTGCTTCTTTATCATTAGCGAATGGGCTCCTTTGTCTGGAAAAATAGTGTGGCTTTGCTGAATAGAGTTTAAAAGTGAAGGGTTAGTTAATTTGTCTCCTGCCAGTACAGGTATATAACCCCTCACCCCAAAACCCACGTTCCCTTCACCATAAAAGTTAGTGGTGTTTTCTTCTGAATACAGCAGGTGTTGAAATTGTATTGTACAACGAGAAGAAATGGTTTGTTAACAACAAACTTACAAAGAATATGCTTTACTATGGCATACTGTGAACACATCTTAATTCAAAACCCATTTTGGCGAAAATACAGATCTACATAAAATTTAGCCTGTCAACAATCTGCCTAAGCAAATGAATCGAACACTTCTGTCCTTTCATTGTTATTAACATCTGAAATTTGCCTCCAAGAAAACCACACGTCCCTAAATATTTTCCGTCTAAATGATGTTTGATAAATGACTGACTTGTCTCTTGATGCTTTAATTTAGCACGAGATCCAGCAGATTGAGTCAGACTTCACATACGAAGCGTTTAAACATGAGCAATTCTGTGAAAGACAAAAAGCCCAGACTTTACCTTAGTCTGTTTCCCTCTTACTTTGGTTTCATGTGCACATGCATCTAGCAATACTTACTTTGTAAGTCTATCTATGCTGTCAGCAGCCTTTTTGCACTCAGGTTTCTGACGTTCCTTACTTGGTCAATTCCATTTATGCATTCCTGCTGTTGGAAAATACTGCCAACTTTCCACTGTACAATGACTTTTTTATGTTGAATAGGTTGACGTCCAGTTTTTCTGGTCCTGTTTTGCTGCGATATGATGAGAAACCATGTGATACGGTGTGCGCTACATTGTGATCGTCCAAACAGCTTCTGCCAAACAGCTTAACGTGAGCTCTGATTTTGCCTGCAGTGGACCTCCTGTTACCATTTTTCATTTCATAGATATCGCACAATTGATAGGCAAGGTTTCAAAACTTAAATACGCGTTAACGTAATAATTCAAGCTTTTGATGTCGACATTTCAAAAGAAAATGCTTTGTGACGCCATTAACAATAAATCTTTAGTAATTTGACTGCGGAAATGGTCATCAAACTCATCACTGGTCTTGTATAAACAGTAAGAAAATCCTCTAGTGGAATGATAATTTAGGATGCACAGGTAATATCAAAAGAATTAGGAATATATTAGGGACCCTGAAACAAAGGACCGAAATGGTTATAAACCCATCAACATAACACATCAGAATCAGTTTTTAAGAATCATCATAATTCACACTTGTAATCCTGTGACATAGATAATACTTGGAATGAAAGAAACTACTCCTGCAAAGACAAAGTGTTGGAATACTAATTGACTCTGATTGACCAACTCAACTGTCCACATGAACAGTAAGGTCTTGATTGGTTCATGACTATTAGGCAATCATGTATGCATTGTTATTACTAGTTCTTGATTGATCCACCGTAAGCACTCACATACTAGTCGATATACGCCTGTAAAGTCAGTACATCCGTCTTAGCAAAAACAACAAGAAGAAAAGAAATATAATAACTAAAACAAAACTTGAATTGGATGTAATGAAGTTATAATGATTCTAGTACTTAACTCAAATAACCAAGTAAACTATTGTGCAATGGAACAATCTCAATAACTGCCATATGAACTTCCTATGAATGCCATTATTTTTTCCATTTTGAAACATAAGTATGTAATTTTCAGCTAAATTTCCTTTTAAGATAATTGATTTACAACGCAACAAATTTTATCACAGTATCCAGTGCTGAGTTCTTACTTGACAAGTTTGCCTTTCACTGTATGGATTTCTATTGCTCGTAAGTGATGTGTAAGGGTGCTTCAATTCCCCAGTGAGATGACTTGATGTCATCCGTCACAATGATGTTATCCACCTGACTTGTGCTTCGTGTTCCTGTCGTTTAGCTTGCATTTCTTTACTTTGATTGGTGATGAAGCAGTCGACTCCGAAAATTTATTGAATTAATTTCAGGTAGGATTTTCCGGTAATACTGCAAAAGAAGATACAGCTGCTGAGCTGGTAGAAGAACCAGGCAGAGTTAACAAGTCCGTGAAATTGATTAAATTAAATCATTTTCAATGAACACGTTTCATTAACTTTTCCAAGGAAGAACATGGTAATAATTTTGCAGTGAAAAGAGTTTTCCTTTTACAATATTAACACACAAGACAGCACCCTAATAAGTGATCAAGGAAAACATCGTCAAAAGGCTTTTGGACCTCTGTAGCGAATAAGTAGAGAAGGAATCAGCGGAACTTTGGATCTCGTCTCAACCACTGAAAATGTGAATATTATTTAAATTCATAACTTTGTCACCTATATAATATTTGGATCTTCTATGATAAAGCTAAAAAATATCAGATGGACTTTGTTGGTTGCTGGTTTATGGGATAATTATCAGAATGAGAATCACTTGTTTTGGACATGATACAGTCTACGAAATGTTGTCCTGACAAATCCTGTCCTCACAAATCATTCCTAATAGGTCGCTTTGACCTCAGTATTAACGAGGAAACGAACTTAATTCTGCTTGAGGATGTACAACATCCTCTGTCGATCTGAATTTGTCCCAGACAGACAAAAAATTACAGGCTAAATCAAAGTAGACACGTAAGTAGACACGACGACAGAATTGGAAAATTGGTTTTTGATGTATCAACATCTTTTAAACTGGTAAATGTCCATTTATCTAACTTTACTCAAAAGGCCAAATCATGTCAGCGTTCGGGCTATGACATGTCATTTCTATTCATTGAGCAATTTTCCTACAAATCTCTCAGCTTTTATTCAACATCTCATCAAACATAATGTTATCCCGATCCAATAGTAGTTTGTCCAAATAATGACTTATATGTTACTACTGTCTGTACAAGTGCCTTTTGTTACAACTGTTGAATTGATGTTACCATTAATCCTTAGTTCACATGTTGTTACTAGGTCAATTTGGAGAAAAATGTGGCATAAAGTAAACTTATATTGTGTAATTGTTAAACCACACAGTTACCTGGGATACAACCTTCTGCAAATTAGAATCTTTTTACAAGTTGGTTATTCCAAATATAGTTGTTTAATATAAAACTCTACTAGTTGCAGTTTAGATATTTTAACTTGAAATTCTTTCTTCTCCATATTTTGTTGTATAAAATAGGTACATTGTTCAAAGCTGTGTGCCTTTTAACACTTTCGACATTTCCCGTTTTCACACATAATGCTACATTCATAAGTTTCCGAAACATTACCATTGCACGATGTGCAAACGACTGCCAATGATATCCCATGTTGTGATATTGTGTGAAACAGTTAGGACCATAAAATACGACTGAATTCATAAAAAATATTGGATATGAAAGACAGTTGGGAAATGATCGTTCAATTCTTATGAAACATGTCGATGAGATATTTGGTCTCTTCGCCTTCTCAGGGGTGACAGTTTACAAAACATATTTCCCTGTTTCGTGAGTCCAAACCGAAGAAGCAATGAATGATAAATGAGGAGTGGGAAAGTAATTTACTTCGCTTCTCGACAATAATTGAAACGATCCACAAATCCTCAATGGCAACGAGCCATTAGCATTTATTCCGAGTTTAAACATCCTCACTCTCGATAGTTACATGGCACCTGGAATTTGTAAAACAAATAACCAAAGTTTCACTGCAAAGCACGAAATACGAAATACGAAACAACCATTCATCGTGGTGGCCATAACATGAAATAAATTTCTAATGCCTTTTAAGGTAAGAACAGTTGTAGATTAAGTTAGTGTGTAAGAAATTTGTACCCCGTGCGAGATTTAATTTATTGAAGTACTTGTAAAATTTCATTATGGCTGCAAAAAGTGTAGAATACAGCAAAGATATCTACACAGTAAGACTTCAGAGAATATAAACAGAATTATAGGAACATATTGTTCCTGGTAATCAAACATGTATTAATTAGGGGGAAATTAAAAACAAAAACTTTGTCTCGATAGAAACTGGAATGCTTAGTTTCTTGTCCTTCTCACCGGACCTATTGGTTGATACCTATGAGTTCAGATGTTTTAATGCTTACGCTGGATTTATTACGACACACAAGGGTGTTCAATTGCAGCTAGGAGAAGCAAATGTTTTTTTTTTCAATTATGTAACTTGAACTAAGAATACGGAGGTGCCACAGGTGAACTGTCTTCGGTCGGTCTAATTTAGTTACGATGCAGTATACATACGTAAGCTCAACTTAATCTGCAGATGCAATTATAGTGTATGGAGGCGGTTCCAGGAAATACCAATCGAAAACATTACACCTACCACTTTTAAAAAATTATATATTATTTTTTCATCAGGAGTTCATGCACTCTCTCCCACTCCCACTCACTTTGAGACTCTCTCCCACTTTCTAACTCTATGACCTGAAATTCGACTGCAGTCATATCCTCACAACGTATTTTTTGTTTATTTGATGTCCAGAATGCACTGGTGAGAGAATATGGAATACCACTTACTGCCAGATGAGAAACCTGTAAGCTGATCCCAATAGTTATAAACTTATCATTCGGCAGAATTTTGGGAGCACAATTATTGCCCTTGGCAAATAAATTAAAATAACCTGATGTTTTTATGCATAGATAATCCAAATAAATGTTAAACAAGAAAGTCCTCCTGCGTGATCGCAAGAGGCGTACCACCTACAGGTACCCTGTCCTATTCCTGACCAGGGGATGGGGTGGGGTACTCTATCCTGGTTCTGGCTAGGAAAGGGAGGTGAAGGCAGGGGGTGGGGTACCCCTGTCCTGGTTCTGACCAGGGGGTGGAGCTACCCCTGTCCTGGCCTTGGGGTGTGAGTGGAGGGGGGTACCCCTGTCCTGGTCCTGGCCAGGGGAAAGAGTGAGTACTCCAGTATTTGTTCCCCTATTCTCCCCTAGACAGGATCCGGACTGGATGTACCCTCCTTTCCCCCCCACCCCCTCCGCCACTCCCCTCGCCCTCCTCCTAGGAAAAGACCTGGGGCCAGACACTGCAGTATCCCCTCCCCCTGGAAAAGGACTTTGGACCAGAGACTGGGAAAAGACCTGAAACCAGAAACTGGGGTACCCCTATCCCTCGCCCTAGTGAACAGACGGACAAACTGAAAATAACACCTTCCAGTCGTACTTCGTATGCGAGCAGTGATAAAATTAGAATTAGATTTGCTTTGCATCTTGCTGAAAAAAAACGATGATTAGCTTTGACCATGAAACCTGTATCTCTGTTGGTTAAGTGGTTAAGTGGCATCAAAATACCAGAATGGTAAGCAGAAATATTGGTCTTGACACAAAACAGTCTGTACCTTAAACTTCATAGACTTTGTTTCAAATTTACAAAACAGTTTTGTTGAAAGTCTAAGGCTTTCTTGTAATATTTGTAAAGCATTTATTTATGTTCATCACCTGCTTTGGCCACAGTCTTTAGGGATGACTAATTATGTGTGATTTTGAAAGAGATCCCTGGAGACGATGATCAATTCAACATTACCACAAGATAGAAAATTACAGGTGATTCAAATCCATCCACTTCACCAAATCATTCTACATACCTCTGTATTCCGTCATACCTTATCAAAAGTAAATTTAAACAGACAATATTTCCCTAGTTGAGGAATGGCGAAGTTTAATTTTATTAGTATAGGTAAGCTAGGTTCCAGAAAAAATACCACAAATACATATATGACTTAATCTTCTTGGGACCAAAAACCACTTTTCTCAATCTTCGTGGTATTCCCAGAATCACCGTCTTTGCACTAATATTGACTTTGTTTGGAGTGTTTCCTGAACACCTGATGCGTTTATCATTTGCTCCACCTGGACTCGACATGCTACACAATGCATTGCACCAAAGTCATTTTGAGGAAGTGATATTTTCCTTTCATATTTGTGAAATATGACTGCACCTCATGAGTTTGTCGATATTGGCATTTTATAAAAGAGCATTGTTACACGTCTTCCATGATCTGTAGATTTAACAACAAACCGAAAACTATTCCACAATGTACAGTTTCCTTGTGTTAATGAATATCGGAATACGAATGATATCAATGGTTTTGTCACGACAGCAGGAGACTGAACGGACATGTCTCATATTTACTAGGGGAGAAACTGATATTTTTACAAGAGCTCCCAAGATAGGCAGATTCATCATTTTTCTTCTCTGCTGCTGAATATGAATTTCGTTTCAAATGGACATTGGAAGTGTCTGCTCATAAATATTGGATACTTTATGCTCCTTTCATGGAAAAATAATCGGGCTCACTTTCGCAACTGAGTGAGATCCGTTTCCATGTTGAGGTTGTCTACTGTCAGTCTGTTTCAAAGGTTCCTAGTTCTTTAAGTTGACGCCTGCAACATGCAGTCTATTTTTGTGTGGATAAGCAAGGAAACTTGCCAACTGAATACACACTTTATGTGGTCAGTTAAGAGTAATGGGAGACATTTTATAAAGAAATTTTAAACATCAGTTCTCAGAGGTGGGAAAACTAAACAATTCTGTGCTCTGATAAGTAAGCTTGGAGATGGCACAAAATTTGTGCACCATGACCTAAAATTCCAGGTCACCCAAAGTCCAAAACAAAAAGACTTGTTAAATCTCCTTATATTAAAGAACAACAACAGAATTTTATCCGCAGATTTGGTCTACATTGTAAGCTTCAACTCCGGATTTGTAGTTACATCTGCGGCAGGAATTAATACTCAGAGCATAGATAAATCTACTCGTTTTGCACCACTACCGGGAATTCCGCGCTGAAGCCTTTTAAAAAAGTACTGAAAACACGATGCGCCATCAGTGAGAACATGACGGTTTTATCAGAGTTTAAGAGACATAACGACATCAAAGGTCTTTCCTGCAAGCGAATAACACAAAGCAGATGACTCAGTGACAATAGACGATGCTGACAAATATCCCACCAGCAATCTATAAATTGAACCAATTTAAACCACCATGAAACCGAAGGCCAGGAAAATCAAATGAGTTTGAGCCATGATACCAAAACACGTTATGAATATTACAGATATGGTTTCAAATAGAAAAGTCACAACTTGTGGCTTAATAAATTGTAAAAAAGTTAATTAAAGTATCTTCCGGATCTACTGTGAGATTTTTTTTCAACGTATAAAGTTGCAGTACACACTTCTAACATGTTGTAACGCAACAATCTCATCAAAACACTGAGTTAGGCTTCACTGACCACCTTCTGTTTTGTTTTCTTCTTTAACCCAATTGAACTGCAAAGCATTATGGCGGTCAAGTCAATAACAGCAGTGCATGCCAGACATCTATAAATTTTGGGGGGGGGGGGGAATAAATACACATTTTTGAATTGCATTAATATGGAAAAAATTGACATTGTATCATTCTATTGAATTCCCACCAATGACTGCAGCTTAAAGTAACCCTACTTATCATAAAAGTGCCAAGGAATATTCCCCAAATCTTGCAAGCACCCCAAGTCAATCACTAAGCTGACTTTATATAAGCCAGCAATTATAATTACAAAAAGTTAATTTCATTTAACATTTTCATATGAAATATTTCTATTTTAACAATCAAAGCAGGCTCAAAGTTTAAAGAAATTTCACAATCTCAATGTTGAGTAAAATAGAGATTACCATTGATTTCAATGGACCTGGAGTCCAAACTTTATTGTTCAAATACTCAATAACAGTGAACCTTTTTCAAACTTCACTAAGTTATTCCTACTGTCACTGTCAACAGTTTGCACTAGAATATATTTCATTTGGTCAAGTGAGTACAGCAACCTTAAAATAATTTGTGAACGTGATCTTAATATCCACACTGTGAACTTTTCTATCTCTGAACCGAAAAGAGGCCCTCCGGAACTAGGGTTCAGATGATCTCGCAACAGGAAAACCTATCAAAATCTGAAGTCAAAGCTGTCCATGAAAATGTTTCACTTGTAAGGGAGGGGGATAAACCATCCTAGCCAATCAACTCTGAAGATGTTTGAAACTGTTAGTCTGACATTTGCACAGTTTCATTATCTGAATGGATTTACTTAACAGTTAGTAACAAATTGCTATTTACATATTATGAATTGTCACCGTTTCTGTCAAGTCGAACAAAATGGTGGTAATGAATGTTCTTCAAAACATGTTTGCATATGAATAGAATACATACACATGACATGTTTTTGTCAGTAGTTTATTTGAATTCATAGAGCTATTAAATCTGGCGCAAACTACACATTTGAATCTGTTCTCATACTCCGAGTACTGAGTACTGACCACTTTCTAAAGCAACAACTTGCAATAGAATAAATTATTGTTATCAAATGAACTAAATCTTGTTGGCCTACTTGATTTGACGCAGAGATTTTTTTTTTCAAAAGGATGCTTATCCTAGTTATTTGAAAAGAAATGTTTTCCATCTCCCGATCGCTGAAAGGCAACGTATGTTACAAACATGTAATTATTTTCTCTTCACAAAGTAAATTTTAAAAAAGTGTTGTACCAATTAACTATTTTCTTTTGAGGTGATCCAGGTGAAAACCAAACTATTAACGATTCCTCTCACAGGGATGACATGAAAACCCTGCGCGGTTTATTGAAGCAACAAAGCTAATCAGTGAAACGCAGGGAGAAAACTCTGTAACCTCATCACTGTGTCACACTTCATCCTCGTTAAAGCTGAAAACGTGAAGTTCTCCTACTGTGGCGATTTCCAATAAACACAGGAAACTTTCATAAAGCGCTTAATGTACACTTCCCAGGAAACCGTCTGTTTCTGTATCTGTTTCTGATCTGGATCTGTTAAATAAACTTACCAAGAAAATTTTCGGTAACAATAATTTATTACTGAGGACTTCCTCCATAAAATTTCATGTAACTGGTCTTATATTGCTTATCATCCAGTACTTTCTCAATGAGAAGCAAAAATTGTAAAAAGTTTCTCAACAACAAAACTTGTCGAGGAAAGTCTCAGTGGTATTTTTTTTAAGCCCAGCACTTTCTCAACAGCAACAACTTAATGCCACACACCAGGTAAATATTCAAAATGAGACCTGGTAAAATGTTGCCAATGAGAAGTACTTGGGAACATCACACTTCATGTTGAGAAAGTAGCAATAAAAAGCTGTCACAAAAAACTTTGTCAGCAATATTTTATTGTTGAGTATATCCTTGTTAAAAATATTATTAGACAAGAAAAGATAATATTGTTGATGAGAAAAGTCTCATTGGCATCTGGGAAAACTATATTCTCATTGAGGAAATCGTCAGCAACAAAGCAAATTGATGTTGAGACCTCCCCAGTTATGCAAAAATGTCATCAAGATAATACTGGATGGCAAGAAAATTTGTGTCAAGTGCTTTCTCAGTGAGAAATGCCCCAAGTACTTTCTTGATAGCAGTGTACTAACACCACACTGTACTAGCCTAGAAACTGTAATCCTGCAAGCTGATTGCATTATTTTGCAGATGAGGAAGTACTTGACAGCAATATGGTGTGTCCCCGAGTTGTATCTTGATAACAATGCACATGTCCATGTGGATGGAAACTCGAAGTAAACAATAATTTGACCTACATTGTTGCTGAGGAAATATTCAGGGATTACAGCTTTTGGTCAAGGAATAGCTTGGCTATAAGATATTGCTGTTGAGGATTTCCTCAAAGACAATGTAGATATAAGCCAAGAAAAGTCTCAGTAAAATGTTGCTGTTGAGAAAGTACTCAGGAACATCACACTTCATGTTGAGAAAGTACTCAGCTAACCACACTTCATGTTGAGAAAATACTAAAAAAAACAGATTTTCACCAATAAAATACTCAACGTGAATATAATGCCATCAAGCCTTTCCTCGGTGTGATTCTTAACAAATTCAAATCAGAAATAGATACAGAAACAGTTTCCCGACCCCCCCCCCTCCGCAACTCAATCAATTGTACATTTCTGTCGTGGCAGTTGTAGTTTTATTTGTGTTCTCGTTACTCTAGACAAAATTCTCCAGATAAACCACAGATGGATCGATTAGGCTAACCCTTACCGCATTTTACGAGTAATCATTTCAGTGACAGATACTTTGAGAGTACTCAAAGGTTCCTCACTGATTCACTCCCCACCCACAAGATGGCCAAAAGACAATTAGAAATTGGACAAAGTAGTAAACTAAGTGTTACAGTGCTCAGGCTCTTTTCAAGTTTTATAGAGAAAAATAAAGCTCTATTATTGTGTAATTTAAATTGCAAATTTTCCCTAAATCTACTTCTTTCCAAATTAAAATATGACCACTTACCGGTATTAGTCCATTCATCAGGTGAATGTCGCGACAACTGATTCTGAGTTGCGACACATCGATGCTTTTCTGATCGATTTCGAGCCTTTTGGAAAATTTGCAGCAACGGTACACAATTAACCAGCTTCTTTGCAAGATGACTCGGGTTTACTAAAGTTGAAGCATCCAACTTGATCAGAATTAGTTGCAAAACACAGCCACATATTATTGCCAGGAGGCCCAAGAGACTGCATTTCAAAATATGGAACATGACTTTTGAGTCCCCGAGTTCATTCTAGCTGCTGCTGAAGGAATTTTTTTGCAAATTTAACAAGGTATGTGTGTGCAAAAAACACAACACGTATCTCAAGAGATGTGCTTATTTTTGCCCGACATTACCATAAATTGTTTGAATACACGCATCTTTGATTTTGGAGAATGTGGGCAGCCGAATTTCAAATCATTCTTAGTACATTTCAAATGTAGTCAAATGTTCCTGATTATTGCAACCACACGTCAGGTCTTCTCCATGTATAAAATTTATATACAATTCAAAACGACCCTGTGTAAAACTCATCACGATCAAGTTGTATTAGTATACTGCACATCCCATATCAAATCGACCAGAAATGTAGTCTAACTCAATGAACTGCAAAGGCTTTTCAAAGTAGGTCATCTGAAACAATGTCTTGTGCTTTGAAACCATTGTCCTTCAAGCAATCGCTGTGCATATACGGAAATGAAGCCACGATGGGAAATCGGGAGGCTACTTCAAGGGACATTTACTGGGGTGGTGGCAGTTGTAAGTTTTTAACATTTTAATTTAGAAATGAAGAAACTGAACTCTACAAGTTTATTGAAAAGAAACATGAGGGATGAAAAATAAATCAACTGAAGGACCCTAAACTGTCCAGACAAGAAGAAGTTTACAATTACTGTATATTTTTCGAAAATAGATATGGTCATAAAATTGAGAATTGAACCTGATGTTCATTTTCAATGTCACTTTCTCGTATTACACTTGTATACAGGTCTATTTTTAAATATTTGTGAACAAATTGTTTTCAGATTTGATTATAGGGCGGCTGTGCCCACGGGTTAATTAGTATTCAGATGACATGGTTCGGATTTAACCCAGAATACTGACTGATCTATGAACAGTCCTGTTTTCCTAGAACCATGGAAGCAATTAGATCTAAGATAATTTGAACATTCATTGGACAATAATTAGCTGCTTTTTCATTTGGATATTAATGTCTGTTTGGGCATACAGGTCAATTGCTTCAATAAAAGCATTTCTGTGCTCTTCTAGTCGAAAGAGGGAAAAATTGTACTGTTGATGTGTTTGAACACTGACATTCAGATCACACGGAGAAATTTTAAATTTCGAAATGGAATAGGTTTCGTTCACAACAGATCTAAGTGCTCAGATTGGGGACTCACTCATTTTTAACTTCGCTGACGCTAACGGTATCGACAAGAATCTAGTGTGAACCGAGTCCGCGTAACAGGTTAATAAATTACTTGGAGGCCTGTGGCTGATCTCCTGTGGAAATCAACTGGCAGTTAATTTTGCATGTGGACTGTATGACTGTACCATTAGCACCACTCCTTTGTGGTCATGTACTAATCAGACCCCAATCATACCACTACCCTCCTGCCTTGTCCTATTGTCTTATCTCCATCACATGTACTAGATAAAGATACCAATTAGACCCTTCAGTGTGATCCATGGTTATTTTGATGGGGATTGCAAGTGCTAAGGTATGAGTGTATTCCTACTGGCACCCCTCCTCTGTAGAGCTAAACTGTGTGGCTCGAATGTGTTGAAAGTGATTCCAATATAAGTTATATAGTCAATTCCAGTACCTCCTTCTTGTGAGGATGGTAGCCAAAGACAATAGCAATTGTTGATGCCCATCCAGCTCTTTGGGTAACTATTTTGTAAAGTCTACTTGATATGTCTGTGGTTAGGACAGCCCTATAAAAGAGGCCTGCACACCCTGGAAAGTAGGACTACCAGAGTAACCACCAGACTGTTAAGTAGCATTAGCTAGACAGCAAGAACTTCTCAGGTAGAGGAGTACAGTGACACCAACAACCCTCCTCCTGGACTTGATGGAAAGTGTCTTAAAAGCTTATTTGAGCATTCTGAATGGATTATATACTCTTCCAGAATCCAGGAGGGTTGTGGGCTCACAGCCCTCCTAATTATATAACCTGTTATAGTCTTGGTAGTAATGTACTTAGTAAACCTTAATCTAATTTGCTGAAATTACTTGAATTGTACTTTAGGATTAGTGACTACACTCCTGTTCTTGTATTTCAGGGTTCTTACTATATTAGACAGTGTGTACTGTAGATCTATCTTCAGTAGTTTTAGCTGTATTGTGCTGTATTTGAACTTTAGTGACAATGTCTTGTGTTTCAACTATCAGGTTGAGACTTGAGATTTGAGTGTGGCTTATCATTGCATTGTGCTGTAAGACCACTCTACTGAATCCTTGGATTTTCTAATAAAATCTACATAGAAGCTGCTAGTTTCTGTTCTTCCAGTGGAACTCCATAAGGTACTTAGAATTGTCAATTGATGTTAGATAATGGTGGTCCTGAGTGTCACCCCTCCTCCAGTTAGTATATTTCACCCAAATTGGGTCCAGTGCATGAACAGAACACCAATAGTTAACTGTTGTCACCCCCTGAGAGAAGAGGCCTATTGCTCCAGTTGCTGCTTGGAGGGTTTCCAGTGGAATAAAGTGATTAAAGAGTAATATTGGTGACATCCGCGTTTTCTCTTGTTAATTATTAGATACCATGGTGTACGATAAAATTAAACTTCAATCAAGATGGTTCAAGGACAAAGGGAAAAATTTTCTGCGCTCTAGCAAGTAGCAAATAGCTGGCGACATCACTGCCAAATAAGAGTGTACCTAGATTATTGAAGATTTACCTAAAAACGTCGAAGTTCTTCTATTTCCATAAACGTGGCATGTTGTTTTCTTGACTTGATAGACTGTATGCTTACCAGTCCTTTAAAAGTTGTTAAATTGTATTCTCATCCTTAGAGGCATTGACCTTACATTCCAGTCTTCATGTGTGTGTGTTTTGAGGCAAATTAACGTGATGTAAATGGTGGTTGTCAGTAAAGCAGGCATTCATTTTGTATGTAAATGTCAAACACAATCTACAGACAAGTCTGGGTATTCTTCGTTTGACAGCGTAATGGTAACCCAGATGCCTGTGAAACGTCAAGGCCTCTCAAAACACTGTAACGATTCCATGGTTCCATTTCTCTCCGAAATTACATACAAACTCCCAGATGTCCAAAAATATCGTTGATATTTTTCACGTTATTCACATTTGCGGCAGCTGTGTATTATTAACAGTGTACTGATCTGTGGCCAAAAGATTTAAGTAAATCGTGGCCTTACGGGAATCACAATTACATATTCACATAATTGGTATGCAAGTCAGCAAATAGACATGAAATATTTTATTACTGAAAGTGACAGTAAGACGATACATAAGTCAATGGATTGGTCTCAATTTTTAACACAGTGTACTATCCCAAATGAACATTTGATGAAAGCGTCACACGGATGTACTATACAATGTAATACTCTACAACTGCAGTCGAAAGATTTATTCATTGTGATCGGAATGCAGGATGCACAGGACCATTGGTCTGTAAATGGTGAATTGCGACGCTTCCTTTCTATTTTCCCTTTTCTTTCATATTCACTTGGCGAATACAAGAGCATCTCCACTTCAATAGATTAATTACAGGGTATCACTGTTTGATAGAAGATATATTTCACAAGCTTTGAAAGGCCATCAGTTAGTTGCCCTGATCTAGACTAGTTACATGGTATGTAACCGGGATGACAATGAAGTAGGAGTGAGATCCTCCAGCCTGAAGAATGATACCATTTCACTCCTGTCACTAATAGTACAGTCCGGGCTGCCCGTGTCGGAGAGGTATCTGACAATTGCACTTGAAAAGTTAATACCTCCGATTCCGGGGTAATTTCTTAACAAGTTGCTTCTGGCTGCAGATGTTCGTGGTCTCAAGATTTAAAGATTTGACGTCTTTAACTAATCAATGACGTCAGGTACTAGTAAATGAAATTGGTGTAAAAATAAGCTTCTTCTCGTTTAAAGGAAAAATTGTGCTGAAACTTCAGTTTTGTAGGAAGAAATTTGTAAAAAATAAAAAATTATGTTTATATATGGCTGCTGAACTTTTACTAATAGCAGCGCAAATGCTTTTTCTTTTTTCAGTAAAAAATCTTATGCTTTTGGCAGTCCGAATACGTTAAGGTAAATAGCTTTGCGATAATTTTCAGTCAACACCAGAGGTGACGTGGTTTTGATTTTGCAACAAATTGAGGGCACTTGAGCTGATCCACATTCATGGTTGCAGCTTCACATAAAATCCCACAGCTTTGATTAAATATGCCATTTGTCTCCATCATATCTCACTTGAGCTAGGTATGAAAGATCAACAGCCAACCCAGCAGATTCAGCAAACAGAGTAATGTCTAAATTGTGCACTTAGTTTGTCGGCCAATTATTCCTGACTTTTGCAGGACAGTATTTTATCAGTAACAGTGGCCAGCACATCAGAAAATCAGAGGAAAAATTATCTCGGAAGGTAAAATTAGAAATTTTAAAATACAAAATGCCAATTTAAATTGACTGTACATCTCTATTAGGCTTCAAGATTCATGCAGATATGCGACTCACGAAAGCCTCCCGAACAGTAAACATAACTTAATTTACGACTGACATTTAGATAGACAACGAAGAAATAGGTATTGTGTGTAAAATAAAAACGATGAAAACACCAAACGTGGCAATTTCTGTCATTCTAATACAGAACGATATGTTTAGCAATTCCTCAGTGATTTTGATTTCTGTGGCTGTAACATCCGAAGCTTATAGCGTAGCGATTGGTAATTTCTGATTGCTAATTTGGGACACTTACTTTGGAATTTTTTTGTCAAATTTGGACCTGAGACACCTAAGAACACATGCTAGGGCCTATATTTGCCCAATGTTTAAATATATCAAATTATGATGACTCCAGCGCTGTTTGAATACTTTTCAAAAAATGACCCCTTCAGAAAATCAAAGATATCTCAATAACAGTGTATCAAGACTCCAATATTAGGATTTTTCTTTTTAATAGTGTCTGATGTATATCATATATGAGAGTGTTTCTGAAAAAGCCTTTATAGTTGTTGCCAATTTTTGAAATGTTAAAAAATTAAACGAATTTTCATGTGAAGGATATTTGAAAATTTGAGCCATAAATATGTGGGTTCTGTTTCAAAGGAAAAAAATTGACTGGTGTCTGAGCTATGGCCATTTGAGCAATTTAAATTTTAGGATGAAGCATCTGTTGAAGAGCATGCAGAGTTGATGATAGTGTTGCAATATCAAATGGCAATTTGTAGAGGACATGTTAGACTACCAGAAGGCATATTTTGAAAATTTTTGTAATTGATGGTTTTCTCATCAATTGAGAAATTGACTAATTTACATTATGGCTGAATTTGAGTCTTGTGGATGGGTTGACAGGTCAAAAATGATCTGAGGGGTCAAGCTAAACATGGTCTAAGGCTGTCCAATGTCAAAATAAGAGATATTTAGTGGGGAATGGATTTTGTGGTAATGACATGTGGAATTAAGCAATTTGAACTATTCTTTTGAGAAAAGGTGAAATTGGATGAAAATAACCTCTAGACCTCAAAATAAGTTATATTGAGTGGTTTGGTGATGTTTCAAAATTAGCATGATTAACATGTTTCTGTGGTTCTATCACTCTTTGCTCATTTTTTAAAGTCAATTCATAACCAATTTTGATATGACACCACTAAAGGTTAAGCTTATGACCTCCTTTGTAAGAATATGAAGTGATTATGCCACTAAGGGCCTAAAAACAACATTGGTGATATTGACAGTAGTGGCATTCAGTTACGAAATGTTACCTTTGGTGATATTGAACTGGGTATCTCTACCATTCTTGTCTGATACTCTCCTTTCTTCACTTAGCATTTGCTTGTCAGTCTGACACTTTAAGATCCTCATACAGTTATGCTCTATTGGCCCTAACGAAATAATCTAAGTTCCGTGGTACATGAACAAGATCTACCTTACTAGGTTAGGTTAGGTTAGTTCGGAAAAGAGAGATTACAGCAGCATAATATTTTGCAGACATGAAACTGAATGTTGTACTTTTCCCACAGAAGCCTTAGAAATCTTGTTGTGCCTTAAAATCATATTTCCTATAAATTATTGATTCCCTTTCGTTCCGTGAATGAGCTGTAGTCCACAGAAATTGCTATGAAAGGGTGAACTTGTTTCAGCCTCACTATAAAATGTCATTCAGGGTCACCTGGCTCCCAAGTTGATGCTTCAACGGTCCACATTAAAAGGCGTTCTCAAGTGTTGTCCTTCGCTCACAGTTTGTGTTACATTTGGGTATCGACCCATTCGAGACTGACACTGCTTCCACAGAAAATTTTACATTAATTTTATTAATACATGTGTGTTATTTTGCTATTTCACTATTTTTAATATGGAATTTACCGGAATAGGCATTGTGCCTTACGATCCACCAGCAGAAGAATTGAGATCGTTTATGAGAAGGAAACTACGCACCTGGCTTCGGTATGTTGCTTAGCAATCAAGATAATATTGTGAACAAAGGGAAAAACAGTGAATTTAAAAACAACATCGCCAACGTTGAAGACTGGAAGCGCATGAAAAACTGGACAATTGAGGTGTACCTTCAGGTCTAAAATTGCCTACGTGTCCAGCAATGGAAATGGTTTAATAATCATAATTGGCCTGTGCATTATGATTTTACTCAGGTGCATAAAGTGTAGCCCAGCACAACATAAGTCAACATTTGGTAAAACTGTTGCTCTAAGTGGGGTGTCAGCACCTGTTGGTTCAAAAGCAGGGTGTTTTTGACATTTCTGGATAAGAGTATTCCAATTCATTGAATATTAAGTTTAAAGGTTTCCATCTCTTCTATTTGCGTTACATTTTGGTCAAATTTCTAATTAAAACATAAGAGATGGCTCTTTATATTTCAATTTTTTATCCATTCTCAAAATTCAAATGCAGCACCGATATCTATACAACAAACAAGAACAATCCCGTTGGAGGAAATGTTAGGAAAATGCAAATTCAATGAAATTGTATTGCTATTCACGTGTTATTAGGTTCATCCCCAGCGTAACAAAAGATCAGGAAATTATTTTCCACTTTACAAGAAGACAATGCTTTATTCCAGACACACTTTTTGCATGGCCATGTGTCCATGAACTTTATTGTGAAAAACTAGAAGGGATCTATATATTTAAATGTTCCTATTCAGTCCTTTGCACTTTGTCAGCCAAAAAGTCCGATTTAGTTTGATTTCAACTCAACACAAAGAAGTTAACTTTCGTTTTTCGAAGGTTCGTGACCTGGAACCACCAGCTTTCTCCAAAATTCAGCAGTGAAAACCTATCATTTTGAATTCTTTTGAAATGTAAATTGAGTAAAAACAATTGACAGGATGCATTATTAGCAATTATTGCTAATTCAGTTGTCCTCTACGGAATTTATTCACAATACTAGTTTAACCGTAAACACGACAATAATACCTGGAACAGCAATGTTTATTCACTAAAATTTTACAACGCCATATTTAGCGATCATTGCTGGTAATGATAATACTATTGTCTTTGGGTATGCTAATATACTTTTCCCAGATAAAGACTTAGCTTGTGTTTTTTCATAGATCTTGGGATGCTTTCAAGAATGGGATTCTGTACAGAGAAAAGTTGTTAGAAGAGGCCAAATTATTAGCCAAAGATGTAAGTTTATTCATAATGTAGCTGATTAAACCATTACTAGCTATTTCTATCAATTGCCCATTCTCAATGGAAAAATATAGATAGGGCCTCTGTAGGGTAAACAAATAGGTTGGACCCAATAGGAATGCTTTAGTCCAAAAACTATTTTTTCATGACCATATATTTTCCATAGGAGAACTTTAATAAATACCTTGGTTACGCCACTTATGATACATCATACATAAACATAAACATTACAGTGAAGTAGATCTATTTGGATACTTTTCTCTTTGAAGCTGTATCCTCGGTCCACAGAGGAAGAAAAAGAAGCGGTTGTGGCGAGAAGAGAACGTCATATTCTGTGACACTGGAAAGTGAGTTCTTTTGGTTTCACTTGCAGATTCATCATATCCAGAAATTCACAGCATAAAGACGTTAAGGAACAAATAGAAAATAAAAAAACACAATTATATTCTTTAAGTCGTTACTATTGAAAGGTTCACAACAAAAAGGAAGCACTATTCTACTTGAACAGGTTTTGCCACATAAGACTAAAATAATTTAGATTTGACAAAATTGGTATTTCAGGCTGTAAATTTTTTATCTAATTTAGCATTCGCGCTTTGTTGATTAGATTCTGGGGTTTTGTGTTGATCTTTACAGACTTTTGGAGCTGCTACTACAACTTTCTACTTGGAGTAAAACAATCTGCCAGTGTCAAAAGAAAATACTGAGAAGCTCATTGGAAAAGAATCACAAAGTAAATTCTTTGCTAATTGATTTTAATAATAAAATAGCTCTAGTGATGATTTTATATACCTAGAGAAGAAATTACAGAAGAAGAGGCCCTCAAGATTTGGCTCGGAAGAGTATATGCTCCACCAGAACAGAGAAAAAAACACTTTGAAAAAGAAATTGTAAGTGAAATCATTCTTATTAACAATCTGTTAAATCCTCCAGAACTCTACGTAAAAGTTAATTTGTATGAATCTGTTTTGCCAATTTGGTTCAAACTTCCATTGACCATCACTATGGTTACTAGTAAACTGTAATTTGTTTAAGGTTTCAAAATTGATATTATAAAGCCGTAGAAATTTCTTGAAAAATTATTAGAATTCCTGATATATTTTAATTTTTTCAACCAACAGGAAGGAGCCACGATGTTTTTCACTCAGATGGACCCGAATCATGACGGCGTTCTACAATTTGATGAGTTTCAGCCCGGTTGCAGACTTCTCAGTGAAAATAAAATAAAAGTACGTTCTTCCAAATATAAAAGGTTTGGTAAATCATCAAGAGAGTATCTTCCAACTTTGTCGTAGTTTTTAACAACATTGGCATGCTGTGAGAGTCAATCAAGAAAAGAATTTTACGAACTGGACAAAAGTCACCGTCTTACTTGGTACTGCAAAATAAGCTTTTAATATCCGTGATGTACCCAGATAAACTTATTTACATATTCACTTCTACTCTGATTCGTTCAAAAACATTCCTTTCTTTTGAGGTATTTTTTGATGCAATGGATGCAAACAAAGACGGAGTCATTCAGCTGGAGGAATTTCTGTACGGGATTCTGATGCACCATTTCTGCAGTGGACCAGACGAATAGTTCAGCTTCTGGTTCGGAGACATCATCCCAGATGATCAATGAAACACAATTATACAGACAAAACAATAATCATCTGTGTTATCTGAAATTTATATGTTACAATATATCTAAAATGCATCAAATAAAAATTTCAAAACATGATCTGAATGAATCAGAAGTCCACAAAACTAACTTCAAAATTACTCTAGTAGATAATAGTTACCATTTGATGTCACTTTGAAATAACTCTTTAAAATAAGATTTGCCTCATTTACACCTGCCGGAATCTCATAGAAATCCTTATCCCAAAAACGTCACTGGTAAAATTTCATTTTTAACCCAGGTGCGTATCCAGGATTTGATTCAGCTTTCCGATCAGGAAAATTGTCAACAGAGCACGAAAAGTAGAGTCAGGGAACCCTCTTTTGGCTGGGGGTCTAGGACCCTTAAGTTGGCCACAGAAATTCTGAAGCCTTTGGTCTCCAAATATGCATTCTCTCACCTTTTCCTCTCATTTCTGAGATATAGTTGAACATTAAAAATTGATAACAGTGATAAATTGTGTCAATCAATTTGAGATGTTTTATGTTATTACATACTTTGCAAATTTGTATTTTTTTCTTCATGAAAAAAATATGCTATCTGATTACGTAACTTGATCCTTAGTACACCGGTCATGACTAGCCATATTTTACAAAGAATTGAATATTTTAAGTTGGGGTGAGCTCATAAGGTAAAGTAAGCAAAGAATAAATGTATATGTCACGGTGTTCCGACCTCAGTTCCGACCTCTGACCTCCGACCAAGTAGCATAGGGTCCCAATTCCCAGATAGTCATCATAACTGGAATGTATGGTACCTAATTCCTGGACCTAGGGAAGCTAGGGGCTCAGTGCAGATTAGATCCACACTCCATCCCCAGTACATGTCCATATTATCTGTTACTCATGTATGTGACCTAGCCCCTGGGTGAGTAGCCATGCCCACCCAAATCCTACAAATATTTGAGCCCCCATGGGCTCAGGGAAGTCATTTTCCAAATTGGTCTCACTTCAGAAGTCCATCTGAGGGAACTTAGAACCAGTATACTGGGACACTGGACTCCAGGCTTCTGGCCAGAGAGACCCTTATGTTCTTTAAGGAAATAGTTTTAGTCTTACTCACTGCCTGTCAATAGACCTGCTGACCAGGTCCTAATCCGGATAGTTGAATTAGAATCTGTATGTGCTCTGGATGTCAGAGGTATACATGTTGTGGATTATTTTTGCTCTTCTTACCAAGTATTCTGTTCTCAGGAAGAGACTGTTTCTCCATGGGTTCTTTTCAGAGTCGATTTTTAGTTTTGCAATCAAAGCAATGGTATGTCTATCGAATTTGTCTGTCTATCAAGTTCCGATAGGATAACAAACAAGTTTTTCAAATACTTTGCCTGTTAATTTATTCTTGTGAAATTGTACATTCGTGATGTGAGAGAAATATAAAACTTATAACACCTTACTTCTAGTTTTGGTCCCTTATATACTATTGCTAAATGCTACGGTCCAGTGATAATGCAACCTGCAAGGCAGGGCTCTGCATTGCTATTGGCTAGCATGAATTGAGGTGATTTACCTGACGGATGGGGCTTGAATGAAGAAAATTTTCGGTTGGTTATCTTGTGGATCCACCACATACAATTAAAGAGAACCAGGACTGCTGTTTCAAAGGAATGGAGCTAGTGCCCACCCTTTAAGTCATGGAATCAGAGAACTACCTGGCTCCAATGCTGGGTACCCTTACCAAACTCAGAGTTAGATCTCATGCCAACCCAATTCTTCCTGTGACATATATACTATAAGGAAATGAAGTGTATAGGATTTAAGCATAATCATGGGAACTTCAACAATTACCAATAAAATTGGCTATTGGCTATTGATGACATAGTCTGAAAGTCAACCATGACTCCTGAAATTTTAGACAAATTTTATACCAAGTTTACACATAAATGGTTGTATTTTTGTTTACCTTTTCAAGACCCTCTGGGGAACTTGTGCGAATACCATGATACAAAGTGCAAATACTTTTATTATTAAAATTTGATTTGTTAACATACTTCAAAAGATATAGTTTAACTAAGTGCCAGCCCATCACTAGAGAATATTAACAATTTTGTTTGACCTGGGGGGTAACAAAAGCTCTTGTAAAATAATACACATAATATTGATAATTAAAATATCTGATACAGTAAGCTTTAATACCATACTAACAAACTTATGTCAGTCTCTCTTATAATCTAGTCATATGGCTTGGAATCTGCAAATGTAAAATATTTAAAATTCATCAAAATTTTTTATACCTCATTATTGACAATAACTATTGCAACCTATGTCTGAGAAATGTATTTAAACTGGTCATAAAACCATTTTGCCAATATTGTAGCCTATTCAATATGGTACCCCTTTACCTAAAAATAGACTTTCTAAAAGTTTCAAAAATAATCATCTGCAATATTCTACAAATAGTACAAAAAATACTCTAGCATTTGCTTGAATAGACTAGACTTTTCTCAATACCTCTATGTAATATTATCCAATATCCTTGCATTATCACCCATGTTTTGGAGAAACATGTGTCTGAGGATGATGTAATGTTTATACAGGAACTAGTGTACTGAGGGTTAAAAATGTATACCGAACAAAGCAAAACTAGAAATTGTTTTTGACATAAGTGCTGAAAAATAGCCAAATGTTCAGTCAATCAATTTAGTCTGTCAATGTCTTAGAAAGGAAAATTTTACATTTTAAAAAAGGTAAATAAATTTATTAACATGCTAAAAACTAAAAAGGTAACTAAAAGTGAGGCTTAAGCTTAGGTGTCCGCCCAGGATCCTAAAATTTGTGAAACTAAGACCAAAATCTAAGGCTTAAGATATTATATTCCATGGTTTCAGGGGCAGATTTGAGAGAGGGGGATTCTAGGGGTCCTGAACCTCCCAACCGTAAGTTTTGAGGCAACAATATTGACCATTGAAGGGCCTTGTATAATTTTTCCATTTATTACTTTTCAATATTTCTTTATTTTTCGTAAATTAAATCAAAAATATTCCAACCTTACTTCACCTACATACAAGTCTTCTAGCCTGCATCCGAACCAAAGTCTGCTGTAGTCCACAAAAAAGTTCCAAAAGCACAGTTTAGTATTTTTAATGCTTCAGCGGCCACATGAAGGGTACGGGGGTCCTTCTTGGTGACTCATTTGAGTGTCAACTTATTAGCAACGGAGACCGACGTTGCTAACATTCAACTGCCTGAAATTTTGAACATACGCCTGTGCTAGTTTGCTCTTTTCTTACTTTGAATATGGAATTTACTGGAATAGGTATTGTACCTTACGAACCACCGGCTGAAGAATTGAGACCATTTATGAGGCGGAAACTACTAACATGGCTTAGGCAAGTTGCATAACAGTATCTAAGCTACATATGCATACGATACGATAGCATAGTCGATTAGAACGTCTGTCATCGTCACGCTGTGTGCAAGAGCTGACTTAAGGTATGTTTACACGAAGCGTTTTCATCCCGTTATTAATAACACAGCATAATATAATAATGTCACCAATTCTCTTCGTCATTCACACCGTCACCACTTGGACAATGCTAAACAAAATGCTGTCAACGTTACATGTAAACATCCCTTTACGCTGCTGCTTGAAAAAGTAAGTGCGTACCCGATACGTCTAGTACCAGTACACTGACCACAATGTCGGAACATACCAAATCGGCACATCAGTCATTAATAACTGTTCAAACGGAGACCAAACAACATAACTGTGATTTATACAGTCACTTTCTTTGGACATCAAATTTTGACTGAACTAAACATATATTCTTAATAACAACCATTATAAATGCAAACTAGTAGGAATTGGATATTCTTCCATCATTTCATTTGTTCTCTCATGCAGTTGTCTCCATTATCATTATGATTAGACTGTAAATTTGGTGTATACGAAAATAAATTCATAGAAAGAGGTTATTAACCTTAACAGTGAGCAACAGACCGTCTTTTCAACCAGGCACATCGAGAGTAACATTTCTAAATGTAGCATGCCCAAGCCAAATTTCAGCCCATCCAAAATCAAGACCGAGATAAGAGCACCAGTCTGTAAAGAAGTAAGGCTAAAATAGCCCTTCAAGCATTCATCACCGCAATAGTTTCTGAGGAATGCATTGAAAAAAAATTGATGCCGTTTATAAATTGAACAAATAGTTTTGCAATAAACTCTCAAGTACAGATTTGCGGGTTTAGAAGGAAAGTACTCAAGTACTCAACCCAGCGACCAAAGCACATTCAAAGTAAAACTATTTCCACCTCCAACCTGTCAAGAAACAGAAGATAAATTGAAAGAAAAAACAGCTAGACGAGATGAATTTAGGTCCATTACTGCAATACGTAATTTAGAGCTCTGAAAGGGGCTAGAATCCCAAGTTGCGCACAACCATAAGAATGATAAATGTAGCACATGATAAATGTGCTTTATGCTTAATGTCCAGCCAGGGTAGGCTGGTGAATCTATCCAGGCCTCTACACAGGTATTCATGAATAATAAGTAGGGAGCAGAAGCTGCACCTTGCACAACATATAAATAGGG
>JBCAUG010726978.1:0-12214 GCA_038406175.1 Haplosyllis leylae
TATTGCAAGATCATATGTCTGGTTATCATATTCCTGATAGGAATGTCAATTACTGAAGTACAATATTTTGACAAAATCATCCACATTGATTCATTGTACAATTCGCCAGTTTCCGGCATCCTTATTTGATTACTGCTGAATAAACATTTCAAGTGTTTAGCGTTGTTTATGACTAGGACAGTTATCAGCGTTTATTTCGGATTTCGTCACCATTCCTTTCTCAACTAACAAAATTCGTCAGGTGCATGTCTGGGAGCAAGTTTGTATCCCCTGTGTCTAAGAATCTTAACCAATTGTATCAGCAACAACCAGTGAACAAAACATATCAAAAAGATTGCTAAGACAACCAGTGATGTCGTCGGTCGCATCTGTTTAGTTACTTTTTTGTTCGTGTCTCCAACCACAGTGAACACTAAGAATTTTGGGGTTTTTGTTTCAGAACAAACTGGAATGGATGTTAGATCTACTTATGATACGAACACAAATTAACATTGTTCAGTGTGACAGCTTATGAAAGCATAAAGTTAAGATTGCATGTAACAAATATAAGTGTAGGGTAAGGATTTACCAATTTTTACACAAATTAGCTATAACCTTAGACAAACTAGAAAAGACAAAATTTGAGACACATGCAGGTGATTTTACGACGTTGCTACCGGGGGGATGGTGCTGCAGTTATAAGTTCTAAAGCAGCCAGCCCCAGGCATCAATCGAAACTAAAACCTAAAACCTAAACATCCAAAAAATTGGGAGAACTCATTGACAATCTTTTGTGATGGTTTGCCTCGTCATTGGTTGTATTGCCTTGAGAATGTTATGCTTTGAGTTAGAATTTAAAGTGACTGGATAGTTTACTGGAGGTGTAACTCCCCATGAAAGGCAGCCACGAGGCTGTCGAAGAAAAGACTGGTAATGATGTCCGTTGTACCCCAGCAAAGTGCCTTAAAGCTGATCGTCTATTGATTTTCACCTGCCAGCCACCTAATTGTACCTCATACTGGGCAATCTGTCCCACTAAATGGGCGACGTAATAAAACTGAACTTTGTCCTACTTCAGAGAGTTTTCTTCTTCACACGAGGAAATTACTTGTCTGAGAATATCTCATCAGAATGAGGAAATTATGCGAAAATAAATACAATAGGGGGTTTAGATTATGTAACGCAGAGAAACTATTTTGAAAAATACCCTGACCGCGCTCTTTTGCTTCAATGGAGTACACGAGAAGCTGGTTTAGTTGGTTGCCTGACTAGGTCTTATTAGAGTTTATCCAAAAGGTGCTTCTAGTGGTGTATTTAAATGTTATCCCAAGCTTGCATCATTTGATTGGTTGTGTGCTTTGGAAGGAACAGGCACTACAAACAGATTTAATCTAGTTTATTTGTCTATGGTGTTAGCAGTACATTCAATAGTATCTCAGATTAGACTTCACTGTGTCTTATAGTAGATCACCTCATTTAGCACAATGATTGCATAACATTTGTTGCTGAGTATTCCCTACTTGAAGTTTAGCCTGTATAGTTTTTGTATTAGAACTTTACCATATTCCCTAGGTACACTAAGGAGCATTCACTGTCTGTCTGTAGTTGTTAGCTGGTGCAGCAGTTCTCTCTTGGTAATAAGCCAAAGGTGTGGCTCAATCCAAGTTCTGTCAGGGTTATACCTTATGAAAACCATGTCCATTCAAAATCATAACATACAGATAAGTCCTTCACCCTCAGACTTATATATAGGTGAATCTGGGGTAAAAGTGTAGTTGTTTCTTAAACTCTTCTAAGCTTTTCACCCTCAGCCTCCTACTCGGTGCCTTCCAACTTGTGGCATGGCAATCTTTGCAGGTGAGTCCAAGGCAAGAGCAGTTGCTGTTAACCTTCCAGCTCCACACCCTCATGATGTCCTTTGTGGCAGGCTCTTCCAGATAGGGCTCATATCTACTGACTCCCAAGACATGAAGTGTTCAATAATAGCTCCCAAGGGAAAGCCATTGCCTTAGCATGCACATCCCATTTTAGTAAACAGGGACAGACTATTGCCAAAATAGACTCACACATTCCTGATGCAAATATGGTCTACCGTACAGGCTTGTAGATGTTACACAAGCTTCAAGTAACTGCAGGTAACAACTACAGATGGGCTTGGACCCCTCATTATGTGGCTTCCCTACAGGGTTAGTAGGTGGTTTTGGTTACCCAACCACTACCTGCTTCTGTGAGGATGATTACTTTTTACTTTTTGGTTTTTACTACACCCATCATTGTTGTATTTAGTGCCATTTGGGATTTCAGCCCCTTTCAACCCTTTTCTTTATTTTATTTTTTGCTCAGTCTTCCGCTGACACAACGCTTGAGAAATGCATGAAGCGTTCACAAGTACAGCCCACAAAATTAACAAGGAATTGTTTAAGGCATACCATGCGAACAATTAGACGTTGCACAAGATTTTCTATTTCATACTCTCACCAATCATACAAGGCATCCAAACGAGTAAAACCGAACAAAAACTTCAGATACAGTCCAAGATTAGCTCACTGGCCAATCCCATCAAAGGACTCCCTAACAAGTCTCACAGGAGCCGTCAGACATAGTCTCATATCACCTCATGAGGTGAAGTTTCACCAAACAAGTTTCGAAAACCCATAGATAAAATACATCAATGCTTTTACTCTTGAAACACAGCTTAGTAAATTACAGAAAAAAACTTTCCAGAACTTTACCTGCACTTGAACAAATTATCCAAGAAATCCCACAGCATAATGAGAAACGTTCTTAATTTGTCCGCATAATCTGTCCCAAATACTTGACAAATTTAAAGGACAATTCTTCAACAGATATGTCTGAGCAATCACTGGATGTGAGTTTGCATTTATTAATCGACTTTGCTTTAACATTTGTCAGACTATTCAAAAGAATAAAAACCTAATTGGCATTTAAAGATCATATTGTGACTTCTTACGATGATTTACAACTTGAAGATCTCAATTTCAATTCCAGAATACCTTATGCCTTTCAATTTACCAACAGAACATTCCTTACGTGTCCATTGAAAGTTTAAAGCACACAAACCTTAATTCAGAATTTTTGCCGGAATGTAAAAGTTCAAGATTTTTGTCGTGCCAAAACCGAAAATATGGTCGTTATTCTTTTAATGAAATTTTGGCATCGGAAATATAATGTACCTCCCTCATCTCACTCTTATTATGAAAGATTATGATTATAAAAATTCTCACAGACGACCATTATGAAATTCCTTTCAGAATTTTGTGAACTCCCCAAAATTACAGGCGTTTTCTAAACTTTCCTCAGCGTATGCATGACATGTTCAATGTTTCTGATTCCCTTATGAGGAGCCACTTCCTCCCAGAGCAACTCCATGGGCAGCATGCAGGTGACATACCTGCTACATTTCTGTTTCAGCACCCCAACCTGGGAGTCTCATGATGGCACTCGCCCAACTTTTTTAAACAAGTTCGGACCACTCGAGTTTTTTACAAACGCACAAAATTGGCAATAATGGCAATATTGGCACCTGAGGCTTTTTACTATGTAAAACAAGAAAATCCAGGAACAAAATGTTACCCCAGTGAGCATTGAATCTAGGACCCAAGCCATTTGGATCTGACACTCTGCTCTCTGAGCCATTAAGGCATGTATTATCCGGGATATCCTTAAATTGTCTTTTGTTCCTGTACCACTTCAACATTGGACTTAGATCATTTAGTTAGAGCCAATAGAGCATAACCATATACAGATCTCAGATCTCCCAAGTAATACATGTCTCAATTGCTCAGTGAGCAGAGTGTCAGATCCAAGTGAACAAAGATCGGGGCGAGGGTAGAGCGCCACCCTAAATCTGACAACGGAACTCTTAGCCGGACGTGGTAACCATTCAGTCGCTTAGGAACCAGAAAAGTGCAAAAAGCATTGATTTTCTTATCATACAGGAAGAAAAAGAAGTAATTAAGTATGTTTACTTACCAGATTGAACATTTTTTTTAGTAATTTTAGAAACCTTTAGTAATTCAAGAAACTTTGCCCTGTCTACTACAGTGATGTTCTTCATCGGACATTTTTATCCTGAAATCTGTCGCCACAAGAGATCTTACGTCTTCACTCGAAAAACAGGATTACAACGGTTTGTTATCCAGACACGAAACAGCTTTGCGTGGCCTTTTGATAGATTTCTGTATTCTTTTTTGTGTTGTTAGTTGTTTGCTCTCCTCAGTTGCTGAAGTTCTAGCATGAGGGAAAATCTTACCTCTAAAATCAGAATGGTTGAGAGTTCGGGCCGTCATATGACCTCTAAAGGGACTTCAGAATGTCAAAGCTTCACAATCTAATCCCAGTGTATGATACAGAGAAATACACATGTGAGCGGGAAGTTATACCTGAAGTCCAGCCATTTACTAGGAAACTATATATAGATTTTACATTGAGTATTTACAACTAAACAACAACTCAGCAACTACATGAGTAGCGAATGATATTTCCTTTCTTTGATTATGGTCTTCTTTTTCTACACATGCTTGCTAAATTGTTTGGATGTGTATGCAATCTTTGATTGGATACCAAGATTTCCTCTACTTACCTTCGTTCTGTTCAAGAGAAGAACCTTACCTTTAATAATTTCTGAAAAGTTGAATCCCAAGAAATATTCTCTTTTCCTCATGTTCATTCTTGTTAGGAAAAAAATATTATTTCTTCCTTCATTTTATGTCTTTGAAACGCAGAAAGTTTGCAATTT
This sequence comes from Haplosyllis leylae, assembly GCA_038406175.1. NCBI lineage: Eukaryota > Metazoa > Annelida > Polychaeta > Phyllodocida > Syllidae > Haplosyllis > Haplosyllis leylae. The sequence goes on from JBCAUG010726978.1 coordinate 4,739, forward strand.
CTTAACTTCTAATGTAAATAAATGGAAAAATAGTTGCCAACCAAATAAATTGCCAATTATGTACTGAATTAGAACTGATGTCAATGATAATTATTTCTGATTTATTCTAAAAAAAAAAGAATTACAAAAATGTCAAATTTACCCTTTACAAAAAAGAAAAACATATGGTTCTCCGCTCATAAAAACCGAGCAGCTTCTTCGTATTTGCTTCAAGGGAAACGATTTCTGTGCATCTCCGCTTGTGGCGCCTTACGTAACTAAAACATTAGAATTCTGGACAGAGAAGTCATCACGTGATTTAGAACCCAATGGAAACACAACTAACAATGTAACCAACGCATAAATCCGTCACGGAACTCAATTCTTCGGCAGGACTATCACAATAACCGCGGCTCTCAGGTCTTTCGGAACTCTCAGAAGTCAGAGAAGGGACCATTTTCAAGAAAGGAGTAGAGAGTACCTTCAAACACGGCATATAGAACACAACTGCTGAAAACAAACACTTAAGAAGAAGGTTTCACCTGGCAGGGTTCAAAATCTACTTCTGTAGTCAAGCTTAGATAAAAGCTAGATCTATGTGGCAAGAAACCACAGGTCCCAACTTTCTAATCAATAGTGTTTTGTTTCTCGATTTATCTCATCATCAAACTATTTTAATGACTTTGTTCTATTTCTCCATAAAAAGACAAAGTAAAACATTTGAACAAAACAAAAAAGTCCTCTTGCCTGACCACAAGAGGCGTATTGCCCGCTGCATAGCCTGTCTGGAGGAGGTACTCCCTGTCCAGTCGGGTGGGGGGGGGGCATTCCCCTGGACAGGACTAGGGGCTACTCCCAGACAGGAACATGGACGGTTCTAGGGGTAACCCCATGTTAATAGACTGACACCTGTAAAACATTACCTTCCCTATCCTTCGAATGCCAGTGATATGAGAAGGAAAACATAATTCCGTAACCGTCATTCGAAAACCAAAGCAGACGGACAAGAGACTATTAGTTTTTAGGATATCGACCCCACCATCCATTCAGCAGATGTTTCCCAAATCACCAACATCGTAATTAGTCTATCATTCAATTTGATTTCATATCCCACAGATTCCATCAAAGTCCCAACTTACATACGGTAACTTCCCGACCAGGTGATTATTCAGCTGTTCTAGTTGTCCATTATTTAATCGATTTCAGCATTTTAAGGGGAAATGAAAGTGTATAGATGTTGCAGAAAATCCATTAGACATATTTTTTCTGTCTGAGATATTTTACTTTGAATGGAAATGTTTTGTCTTTCAGTAGCTGTAACCGATGAAAGTTTTGTTGCTAATCACAGTTTTTCATCTAAACTTTCAAATCCTTTCGATTTAAACAGAGACATTTAAATTATGAAAAGTATTTCGCAGATGAAATGCATACTCTAATACCAAATGCTAAAATGTTTTAAATTTTTGGAGGGTTGCACATATGAAGTAACTGAGGTTAATAGGGTCTGCCAATGAATGTAAAAATTGCTAAAATGGTTCAAATTTCTGGCACATTCTCTCAAATCTCCAGTAACAACATTGAATCCTTCAACAACTATCTTAACAAACTTAAGAAAACGTGCACTAATAGACGAGTATGATAAAGCTACACAGTTTACAATTCAGCCGGTTAGTCGTACAATATTGTCACCGTATCCTTCAAGACAGAAACATCTTCTTGAGAGTGGTTCAAAGTAGGTTCATTCCAAAATTATAACATGACGTCAACAAAAATATCTTTCAGAAACTTAAAGATATTTTTATGACAATTCTTAAAAACTCTTGCGGCTCACATCGAGTAAGGTAATATAACACAATAGTTTCTCCACCGTACATTGACATTTGCTAAGTAATGTAGGCTTTTAACCTTCGTACACCTGTGTAGTCTCTGAGCGACCTTACTGTACAAGAGTATTTCAGGTGAAACCCTTTCTATCGCTGTCTTATCTTGCAGAATGTCAACAAGGCTTCCATTAATGCGCTCGGAGCCTTATCACACTACATGGGCAATTGTAGATCACGACGTTTAAATATTATTTGGAGAAAGAAAGTAGAGGAAATTTTTAATGTGGGCGTTTGTTTCATGTCAAGTGATTCATGTGAATTTCAATTTTATGCATGGAATTCTACATTTCAAATCTTGATCATAAAATAGACTTTCTGTTTTGTGCAAACTTGTATTTAAGTGCTGCAATATAGTACAAATAAAAGACTTGAAACCTATAATCGGAAAAAGTTGCAAAGCTCTTGGGCAGAATCGTGGACTCATGTGTGACTCTCTGTAGCTTTATATAGCAACGTACTCGCACATGTACTTTCTTAAGTGCACTGTGCAATCGAGATCATTGTACAGTATTCTATCTCCGTCGTAGTGGATCTCCACACAGACACCATCTCCGCTTATTGCTGCGTTTGCTGTCCAGTCGTAAGTCGGTAATATTCCACCATCGTGATACCATAATCCCGAAACCTTTTTCAAATCTGTCCAAAATGTATTTCCTGCAAAGGAAAACCCAACCATTTACACATGTGATACATTCTGGTACATTAATTCGGTCACTTTCTTTTGCTTAAAACGGAACATTCTTTTGCAGAATTGTAATAATAGGGTAAATTCACATGTTAGTGTAAAAATGATCTTTAATTTGACATTGAAAGGCAAACAAATGATACTGAATGGATCTTCAAGGTGACTTTCGCTGAATGATCTTACAAAGTTCGCAAAGGTAACAATGCCAGAAATTTGGTGAGAAAAGAGTCGGGTCAGATGAACGTGACAAAAGATTCATTTTTAACGGAATTAACCGGAATTAACCGAGTGTTTTACCTACTGCTATGTGTCTCACATAATCGAACACTGCATCTTGCTGATACTGCGTGCGTATACTGACCAGTCTCGCTCCTAGACTTTCACACTGTGACTTCGCACTGTCTCTGTTCACTTGATCGTGGAATCCTTTCAGACATTGTCCACTTCGCACCAGGTCGTACCCTTCCGGACACAAATCTTGAATATAAAAAGTCCAATTTGCATTTGCATGGTCATTTTACAATACATTTTGTCGCAGTGATAATCATATTATAATCATTTCTAAAGGTTCGGAGCGTGCCTGCTGAATTTCGGAAAAGTTTTTTTTTCTTATTTTACTGCTTTTGACCAACTTTCAATAGTCCTACTACTTCTGACAGGCTTTTCTGGATAAAAAAGTCATGTGTTTTGCTGAATATCAATTTCAACTACCAACTATCGATTTAGAGTGTTATTGATGAAAAACGATGCTCTTCATAGTTGTGGTCACTGTCGTGATAGTTGTCATTGCTGGATGTATTGAAAACATTAATACATTCTGCTAAATTTGTTAATGTGAGCAACTTACCAATTTTATAAGCAAGAATATCCTGGGAATAAACTGAGTTAAATTTTTGGCCATCAGTCATGGAACGTCTGCACATGAAGCACTTATGATGCAAAACATTAAACATAAAAACCAAACATATTTCTTCATTCTCCGTGCAAAATGTTGAACATTGAATTGCACTGATAACTTGGATGTTCAAGGCAAAACAATTCATCTCAGATAAAATATTGATAGATGATGGTGACCATTCCCTCGAGTATGTAAAATCCAATGCCTCTGAAGAAACGGACAACACCACCAGCACAATCAGAACTGTCGTGAACCAAGTCAAATTACTGCAATTCTCTTTCGAAAAAAGCATACAATTGCGTCTTACATCCCTCTCCATTTTCGCACTTTACGCAAAATTACTTTCGTTGATCTAAGTCCACACCGAGAGCAAGTTATTCGCCCCTAGATATTTCGCTTAATATTGCATTAATCCTTTGTCTGCGTTGAGTGTTCCAAATCCCTCTGGTAAAACAATTTACAAGTTTAGTAAGCGAAAACAAAGTGGAGAGAAATCAATGAATTAAAAATAAAGAAATTTCAGACAGAATTTTATTGAGCGCTTGTCATCTACGATTACAACGAAAAGTAGAACAAACAAAAAAATCACCGACAGTCGCTCTGTGCTTAAAATCGACCAGTCTGTTAAAAGCCTCATAATATTCCTTACTTTCTGTACGAAAGCTGTCTAAAACTCGAAATCTAGTTGAAAACAACAATTGATTATCTGAAAGATCAATTATTTTATCCTAAGAATGTTAAGTTTGAACACCAAAGTGGCACATTCTAATTCACGCATTTAATGGCACTACTTTTGTTCATGCCTTCACAGCAATATCACTTCACGATAATCGGAATTGACTCCGGAAACCAGATGTCATTTTCAATATTAAATCATACTACTTTAGCTAATGCTACCATCAATAGTTAAATCCCGTAATTATGAAGATACTCTCTCCTAAACAATGTTCTCGTCCGATGTCAATACCAATTTATTTAGTACTTCTCACTGTAATTACGATGAACAGGTTAAACGGCGACCAACAAAAACCGAAAATCAATTTGTCTCAATATCTGAGTGACAATAAAATAGATAGATATCAGGCAGTGTAAAATGTGTACATAGGTGATACGTAGGCATAAATGTTGTGCATAAATGTCACCAAACATAAATGTTGAAACACAAACATCATAAAACTCAGAAAAGCTAAAAATTCCAGCACTATATTTCACTAGTTATCATCTTGTTGGCCATCTTGGATGGCAGCTATTACCAGAAATCACACAAATGGTAACTGTACCTCATAGAGTCAACATAGAGACCAGGAACAAAAACCAAACTGCACTAAGTATGGACTTCGGCTCAGCATAGACTTGAGCTCAGGCTCAGGCTCAGAACTGGACTCAGGCTTGGGTTTGGACTGAGGCTCAGCTTGGGTTCAGCACAGGCTCAGACTCAGGCTTGGACTCAGATTCAGACTCAAGCTTGGGCTTGGACTCAGGCTCAGGCTTGGACTCAGATTGGGCTCAGACTAAGACTTAGACTTTGGCTCATTGGTCTTAGGCTTGACTCAGACTCAGACTTGGGCTTGGACTTTGGCTCAGACTCAGACTTGGACTCAGACTCAGACTTGGGTTCAGGCTCAGGCTTAGACTTGGGCTCAGGCTCAGACTTGGCTCAGCTCAGCTAGACTTGGCTCAGCTCAGCTCAGCTCCCTGAGCTACCATGAGTGGCTCAGGCTCAAGCTCAGAATTGAACTCAGACATGTACTTCGGCTCAGCTCAGCTCAGCTCCATCCAAGATGGCCAACTAATATTTCCAAGCTTTCTGATGTTCATGTCAACATTGATGTGTGGTAACATTCATGCATAACATTTATGCATGGCCTTTCTGTGCTTAAAAGTGCCAAAAAAGTCACCAGAAATCAACAGAAACATTAAATTTTTCGGAACTGAAAATGTTTCGTACTGTTTTATTAGAGTTTGTTTAGCTTACTCTTAAAGAGGTGAGGTAATTATCAGTTTCTTTCTTTTTATACTTGGTAGCTTTGGTAAAATTTCTTTCGACCTCAGAAAATGCTGAGAATATATAATTGGTGACTGCACGAAGGAGACAAATTAGAATCGCACCTCATTGTTACAAATAATTTGATAGTGTGTACATAAAATTGTTGTTGATTATATAACCTCTATTTATTGAGGCCGTCAACAGTTTTTGCAGAAAAGACAAATTACACTGATTTACCACAAGCGAAAGATTCTGTCACAGTTAAGGTTTGTTTACACCGAGAGATTCCGTTACGGATCCCATTACGTTAATGAAAAAAATGTGTGTGCACTCCATTCTGCCTGTCACAGTGCCTGTCAAAAATATTAAAGGTGCCGTCCGTCAATGTTACGGTGACGGTGACGGAGTCGCTCGGTGTGAACGGACCTTCACAAACGCATCGTTGTCTTGACGGAGAAGACCAGAGTACGAGCTCTGATGTAGCTAGCTTTACAGTTCACACTGTACACTTCAATTTAATGCGTACTCACATATGTACCTTCTGTTGTGAGCAGTACAAGATAAATCATTGTAACCAATACGAGAGTGTTGTGCATTGTAGCCGACCTCAACACATGTGCCGTCACCGCTAAGGGCTGCGTTGGCAGTCCAAGAATACGCTGGAACTACCCCTCCATCATGCATCCACATACCGCCTGATTTCGTTATATCAGACCAAACACTTCCTAATTTAGAAATTGTATTCTTAAAATTAACATCAAGCACAGGATTTATTATGGACATTACTAACAATTATCGCCAAATATGGCCGCCCAGTTAGCCAATGGCCATGTTGTACCAAGCATTGTTGAGGTGTCAATGAACAAAATAGCAATGTGGATTAGTATCCGTGCAAATGATTGGACAGCTGAAAGAGGGATCATTGCTAGTGACAGTAGAGGAAAATCACGGCAACTGGTTAAAGTTATGAACACCAGGGGGTGGGTTAAAGGCGCCTTCTTTGGACACTTGTTAACTCATTGATTTCAGGTTGAAGAACTACCAATAAAATTATCTTCTAACAGAACATATTCCCATTAACATTATGAGGCAATACCAACCATGACCCAACCCCTGTTCCTCATTTTTCCTTGCTAATCATTCTGGACTTGCTGCTGATCAAGCCAGACCAGACCTAGCTAGGGGGAAGGACAGGCCTGAGGGCAGGGTCACCTACCTACCTGGTGATGTGGAGGGCCAGGGTGGGTCACTTACCTATCTGGCCAGGGGGTGTGGGTGCCCCCTGTGAACAGAATCACAGACACAAGAGAAAACATTACCCTCCCTTGTACTTCGTATGTGGTAAGTAATAAAATACCTTTGTAAAGTAATGTTGGTCTTTGGGTCGATTCACTGTAATTCTATTCACTTTATTCAATGCAGCAAGACAGCACTTTCAGAGCGAAGTCAGAAAAAAATAGAGTGATGGTAGGAATATGCCTCACCACCAATACATTTCAAGTAGTCTCGTACGGCGTCTTCTTCATCCGGCGTCCGCATGCTAACCAGTCGAGTCCCAATATTCTCACAGTTAATTTTTGATGCATTTCTTTGTACCGCAGATGTGAACAATTTCAAACACCGTCCAGTTCTTATCAAATCATATCCTTCTTGACATAAACCTATCAGAGAGAAGGAAAGAAATTCAAAATAAACAGATGAAAACCAAATTCGCAAAAGGATTTATGCGATCAATCAAATTAAAAATTAAATTTAAACAAGAAAGTCCTCCTGCGTGACCACAAGAGGCATACCGCCCGCTGCCTAGCCTACCTATCCCCGGGTAATCATGTCCCCAAAAAAAATTTTTAAAAATTTGTTAAAAAATTTTTCAGGGGGGGGGTACCGAGTACTCCCCCGGGACTGAGTACCCCCCGGGACCAAGTAACCCCCCCTGGGACTGAGTACTCCCCCCCCCCGGGCCGAGTACCCCCCCATGCCGAGTACCCCCAGACTGAGTACCCCCCAAGGACCAAGTACCCCCTCCCCCCACAGGACCAGACCT